>JAFFST010050527.1:2149-30311 GCA_022414735.1 Noturus placidus | reverse complement strand
TTTGTTCCACTTCATGATTGTGTCCCACCTGTTGTTGATTCTTCACAAAAAAATACAGTTTTATATCTTTATGTTTGAGGCCTGAAATGTGGCAAAAGGTCGAACAGTTCAAGGGGGCCGAATACTTTCGCAAGGCACTAATATATATATATTTTCATTCTGGTGTGTGTGTGTATTGGGTTCTTTTTAAGTCTTATATAATCGGACAAACAATTGTGTAAAGTTTTATTCTGAAGTTTATAATTGTAACACTCAGTTTGTGAATTTAATTTTAAATTAAAAAATGCTACTGAAAGTTTGCCCCACCCCATCCGATTAATCTAAAAATAATCATCCAAGTAATCAATTATGAAAATAATCGTTAGTTGCAGCCCTAATTTACATTAGCAGTACATTTATAAATTCCTGTTAAAATCATGGTTTTCCAGCTTTACTAATGACAAAGCAACAAAATGACAAATAGCAAAGTGACTGCAGAGCAGAGTCGATTCCACCCCCCCAAATAAAATAATAATCATTCATTCACCATGTGCTAAGAAAGCCTTTACTATGAATTTGTCTGGTCCAAATGAAACAAATCGGGGCGTGAAATGCAGACATTCAGCTGCAAAAACAATGTACAGAACATGGTCACCTTGCATTTATTTAAGGGTCTCATTTGGTTTACATCTTTGATAAACTGTCAGTAATGCTGTATTGCAGTTATTTAATTAAACCTTGTGAATAGTTCTCTGGTAGTGTTAGCTGATGCTGCAAAGAAATCCAGATTGATTAATCGATCTTTCCCCCCCAAATGAATCAATTATCAGGATAATCATTGGTTGCAGGCCCACTGCTAATATGGCCCTGTGTGGGTAATACCTGGGCAAAATGACCACCAAGTGTAGTTATAACACAGATGTACACAATAAACAGTGTACAGGTACAGAGCTCAATACTGAAACGGTTTAAACCTACTCATTTGAAATAATATAAAAGTAATGAGACACAGCAATGCGTCTTACCCTTTCCCAGGTACAACACTCCGTACTCCCTGCCCTGTTGGGTTCTGAATTCCACAGTGAAGCACACCTCTTTTCCAATCATCTTTTTGCGAAGGAACTCGCGAGCCTGGAAAGCCCAGGGCTACAGAATACACACAAACACAGGACACCCAGTAATCAAGCACTGATGTCTACACAGCACAAGAGAGAGAGAGCAATCCATGAATTCATTCACTTCCGAGTCAATGATTTCTCAGTTTACCCAAAAAAAACAAACAAACATAGATTAATAAAAAGTTGAGCTTTATTAAGACTAGAGTATGAGAATTTCATGCACACCTCATCTGGGGTGTCCTTAGTTTCAGGCTGGCTCTGGGTGGCACGACGGGCAAGGGCACCGGCACGCACATTGCTCAGGTTGATCTGCCGCTCCGGAGGAGGGCCGCCCCGTGGCTGGCCTCTTACAATGATGGCGCATCCAGACAGGACCTAAACAGACCATGACCTCTTATTAAAGCAACATCATAATCATGCAGAGCAACGTCAAGAGTGGCTACAAAGACGTCACAAATCAGAAGCCAGTGTAAATGATTCGACTCCTGCAGCAGCAGAAGTTATTATGCTACATCCTGAGAGCAAGCACTAGACTTAATAAAACAAACTTCTCATTGATTTAGCAGACTAGAGATATATCCGAGACGCAGCTACTTATTTCAAGTAGATTTTCCGTGTCAAGTTAGTGGCGGAAACACACCATTTAAACTAAAACCAATGAAGGTGTAATTACTCCACATATAACTCACAACTGATGCCAAATGTATGACATCCTTCAATGAAGCAAGGTTCAGTTCAACTGAAAAATCAGACAATTAAAATTTTTAGCAGTCCAGATAAATTATGTTAAACAAACAAGCAGTCCTGAGCCAACGCATTTCACTTGTGGCTTTATTTTCCACCAGGGCATTTTGTATACACAGCGTCTCAACAAATTACCCAAATCATATCACCTTCATTTAAATTCCTACATTTTGTGTTGAAACATTCTTCATTTATGCATATACCCACATTTACACATCAGTAATAAATAAGGTACAGCTTCCTGTGCACTTATGGTATTGGGTTGGTTTTTTTTTTTGTTCAAATGAAATCTGCCATCCAATAAGTTCAGAAGCTTCAGGAATCTAACATTGCAGATAACAAATCTGACTGACTTTCACGGCTGACTTTCATCGTCTCAAATGACTGTTCGGGTGCATAAGTCCTTTGCCCACTTAACGTTGGATTAAGAATAACGTGGCCTGTTATTTAAACCAGGTCTGACGCTCCTGACCTGCAGTAGCTTCAGAAAGCATTCAGAAGCCTTCAGTGTTTGCACATTTCATTAAAAATACTACTTAAATTTATTTTTTTTGCCATTAATCTATATACAATAATCTGTGAGGACAAAGCAAAAGGCGAGATTTTATACATTATTTGTTGTTTTATTTTTGTTAAACGATTAACATCAAAAACTAAACTCTCATTTTGTTAAGTATTTGCTTGGACTACATCTCAAGAGATGAAACCTGAATTTGACTCTGGCCAATTCGACTGACTGGACATGATTTATAAAAAGGCACACATGTGTGCACAAGGTCTCAAAGTGCATGTCAAATAAAAAAATAAAATCCATGAAGATCAAGGAACTCTCTACGGATCTCAGTGATCGAATTGTGTCTGGACATAGATCTGAGAAAAAGGTATAAAACATCTGGGCTCCATCATTGTGAAAATGGAAGAAGCACCAGTACTCCGTCTTAGACCCGGTCATCCAGCTGAACTCAGTAGCCAGGTTAAAAGGGCCTTAGTCAGGGAGTGTTCTTGATCACGTTGTGCTTGACCAACGACCCACACAAAGCTCCAAGAACCTGCCAGAAGGACAACCATCTCAGATATACTTCATAAATCAGATCTTCATCGTAGGCACACCTGAACAAAACGAATATGAAAGGCACTTAATGAGGAAAAAGATTCTGTTTTGATGGGACAATAATTGAACTCTCCGGGCTGCCTAAACGTCAAAACCCAAACTGAATGCCCGGACAGTGCCTGAGTTTTATTACACTTATACTGTACACACCGACATAAAAGTGGTGCACATGCACAACACATGATCCATGTAAGACATCCTTTCAACTATACTGGATAAACTCTTCTGCAGCTCAGTTAAACACCAGCAGGACAGTAACCCACGTGACTTGGAGAAACCGTTAACCTTAGCTTGCTTATCTCGACTGATATTAAAAAAACCCAACAAGGACATTTTAAGTCACTTTAAAACTCCATAAATAACCATGTGGCTAATAGTGTGACTGTACACTAGATAAAAAGACTTAACATCTGCAGTGTCTGGCTAAAACTTTCCCCCACTAAAACACACACACACACACACACACACACACACTTCACATGATCCATATGTCCATATGTCCATACCATTTTCACAATCCCTCTCTGCAGAGCCGGAGTCTGAGACGTGCTGTTCTGGACCTGTGCAGATACTGAAGTGGCCATGACCGCGTTCTCTGGAAACAAACCCGTACAAGAATAAATAAAAAATAATAAACGGCTTTAGAACCAATAGTCTTATAGAACTGTTCTAGATTTTATTTTCTTTTTTTTTTAAGCCAACGAGTCAAGGCTGAGTACAGTGGATCAAGACTTGCTTCCCCGGAAGAGCACGGAAACATGCATGGGATGTACACGTCGAAGTATTACACTTCCGGGGTCAAATTCCGAGGCGCGCGCTCATAGGGAGACTTCACCCCTACGTGGTCAAGTCGAACAACATCCGGGTTACTCAACAGGGCGACACGTCAGCATAGATTTTTGGAAAAGTGTAAAGATAACAAAACGCACGACCGCTTTAAATTACCTAACTGAGCATAGAATTATCCCTGCTATTAAACAACAACAACAAAAAGAAGTTTAAGTCGTCTTGTTTGTTAAATTGTTTAATAAATTAAGCAAAAAGTGAAACTGTCCAATGCAAGAACAATGAGTCAAAGGAAAAATACAATGGAACAATGCAAATATTGTTACTATAAAATAATTACGACAAGCTCCAGCAATAATAATAATAATAATAATATTTACTAAAAGGTTGCTATGGCATTGACAGCCGTTTGCTCTGGTATCGCACGTGGTTGGTTGCTATGATGTTGCTAAGTGGTTGCTAAGGTGTATAAACTCGTCAGAAGTATGTATTTGAACGTAACCCTATTTGTAGGAATCCATATAACACATCGTTTTATTTAGCTTTATGAATAAATGAAGCACAACTGAGCAGTGAAGCGTCACTGTATTAAAATCACACAGAATTTGAATTTTGTGTATCATTACACCACTAATATTGGATGTTTAGACAAACGGATTCCAATTGCTTTGCTACATATCGACTATGAACTAATCACCACATTATACATCCATCCATCTTCAACCGCTTACTCCTTTTCAGGGTCACGGGGAACCTGGAGCCTATCCCAGGAAGCATCGGGCACAAGGCGGGGTACACCCTGGACAGGGTGCCAGTCCATCGCAGGGCACAATCACATACACACACACACACATTCATACACTACGGATACTTTAGACACGCCAATCAGCCTACCATGCATGTCTTTGGACTGGGGGAGGAAACCGGAGTACCCGAAGGAAACCCCCGACACACAGGGAGAACATGCAAACTCCACACACACAATGCCCATAACCAGTTAAAGCCCTGATTAGATGCAATTATATACCTCTATGTCTCAGTCATGATTTATGAAAGTACAAAACAATGTTCAATTTTATTCTAGATCTTTTAGACTAACTTGAATTGGATCATGAGTAGCCACTTTAATTTATAAATTGTTACAAAGCCTTTGACACAGTCAAGCTTGAGCTCATGTAATCTGTTCACCAATTTGTTTTTGGTCAAATGTTTTGTTAATATGGTACAGACCTTATACAGTAGTAGTATCAACAGCAATGTATTCAAATAGCAGAGTATATTTAATAATAAATCAGCTCCCAGATATTTCATGCCACAACAGTTGTCCCTGCGAGCAGAAATCCATGTCTCCACTACTTACATCCTGGTTTAACACTATTTAAGCACAAGGTTTTGAAATCTTCATTGCAAAGTCTTGCCAGTCTCCCGTGGTGTATAATTTCTGAGCTGTGATTTCAATGTTTGCCTTATCTGTTTTTTGACCATTCCGGTAACGTTCTGTTCTTTGATTTTCCTGTTTCAAGATTATTTCGATTACCATGCTTATAAATTTGGATTTTAGATTTTGTGTTTTAATAAACTGTGAATAGCCACTATGATTAACTGCTATCCTGGAAGGACAGTGCACTAAAGCCCAGAGTAGCACAACCTGATAAATAAGATCGTGCTTCAGGGACATCTAATGGTTTCTCCATGCAATATTCTCTTCTTTTTTACCAGCTCATGGGGTGTTTGATCATCTTGTGAGGTCCCACTTTAAAGAATCTAGTGTTTGGACTGATGGTACTACACTGCTAAGGAACTGCATGTCTTAAATGAAAATACATGCTTGTAAGACCTTTTTGCCAATAAAGGTACAATAATAATAATAAGAGAATCAGACCTGCATTACATACAGCTGACCAGGCATCAGGAGGAGTAAAAATTGGAGGATTTCATCCAGAGTAGACATGCATACAAGGACCAAGTGTGGCATAATTGCATGTTAAAATTATGTCAGAAATCTTCATGCCAATTCATCTATCCAGTGAGTCATCTCGAAATGTACACTATGCAGAAAGCACAATAAACCAAACCCGAGGAGCAAAAAGGTCTCATTCCAAAAACCTAGGTGCATCCTTCTCTAACATGGGGATTAGTTGTTTTGGGCCCTTGGAGGTCAAACTAGGGTAGAGGTTGGTTAAACCATCGTGGGTTTTTCCCACACTAGTTTAACAACTGCTGTTCATATTGAGTTTGCATGCAGGCTACACTGATTCTTATGATAATAATCTTGACTCATACATAAAATAGTATCAAGTAATTGATTATGCTCAATGTGTACACCATTATGGTTTGGTTATGTAATAGATAACCAAAGAGCATGGTTGAGACATCTGTTCACATCCTACAGAAATTCTCAACTTATAGCCATTTTGTATTCTTGCTCCCTTAAATGCTCATTGGGGCTGGTCGTAAGATAGCTTACAATCTGTATCAGCTTTCTGGATACTAGCTCCATTTCAATGAAGCAAATTATATTTCTTTGTCCATATCTTTTCTGAACTGTATTTGGGGCCACCACTTGAAATGAACACAAAACTCAATAATACGAAAACCCACCATTTTATTTCAACAACTGCTTCCACTTCTGAGTCACTATTGATAAAACATCAAATCAAAACTTCGCTACTTCTGAAACTGATCCAGTTGATCATCAGAAACAAAAAAGTGAATTTTATTTTAAATATCTACATGCTCCCATTGTGTGGTGTAAAGGCCATTTAGCTTAAAATGACAATATGGTAAATGGAGAAACACTGGGGTCTGGACTTCAGAGTTGCTGCAAACTGAATGCAGGCTAATGAAACTTTAATAACAATAATAATGACAGATGTAAAAATTATTAAATGTCAAATAAATACCAGTACAATAAAAGGTTAAATTGTGGTTGGTAAAAATTGACCCCATTCACATCTCAGATATTCCCATGTGAAATTGCAGCCCCAAAGATGAGAACATATCAAGTACAACATGAATGGAGAAATAGAAGAAAATTATTAACAGATTTACAAAAAGGCAATTTGTTTGATAAATACAGACATTTTGTTACTAGTGGAACAGATGTGTGCACATACACAAAAAAAGGGGGGGGGGCATTACAATGCACTACCGAGTTTAAACATCCACATACAAGAAAGCATTAGTACAGTCATTAAGTCTGATACCAGCCCCCAAAAAAGAGGAGTTATGGAGGAGGAGTTATGACATACCGCAGGTGTTTTAAGCATTTTAAGCATGATTGCTTGCATCAGACTACAGAAAAAAAAGTTAATCAGCTTTTCTTCATCCTCAAATTGGCATGAGCCTAATGTGGTGTACTTTATTCCAAGGATTTATTTTGTAGAAATTACTTGTCCTTTAATTTGCATTTCCTCTTCAATGCTAGGCAGTCACAGGTTCCCGCTGGTTGTTCTGACGTTTCACTACAAACACTTTTTGTCCAGAGATAGTCACAGCATAAACATAGTCCTCAAACATCACTGTGGAGAAAATGAGAGGAGAATTAGATCAGAATGACCCATGTGTGCAGGTTTTTTAGCAACATCTCTCTGTTGTGTAGAGTACATCAACTTGTATATCTCACCTGACATGCGTTTAAGAGGAGGCTCTGCTGCACCATGAAGCCTGAATCGACATGCTGTGCGGACCATCTGCATGATCACACCTGCTGTACTTTCATCATTCTCTAGCTCTCCTGAAGACTAACAGAAAGAAAACAGCATGAAGCAGTTTAAGAATCTTAATTCTCTCTTTACACTATTGTTTGATTCCACAATATAGCACATATGTTAGTTTGTGGTTTCAAGCATTTTAAACTACTGGGTCTAATTTATCAACTGATGCGTTTTTTGACCACAATTTCCCACTGGTCACAACTTTTAGCAAAAATCTAAATTTATCCTTGGTCATTTATTCATTTATTAATAAACCAACACATTTCCTTATGTACATCCTGTCTGGTTGTTCAATGAATAAAATTTGCGTACACATCTGTTGAAAAATCTGACATTACACGAGTTAATCACAATCACACGGTCAAATCAAATTTGATACCTTTTTTTAACATCTGGCTAAATGAGAATACTGTAGTAAACACTAGAACAAATTTTAAGTACAAATACAGTCATGTGAAAAAATAAGTATGCCCCATAGAAGTTGTTGGCTTTTACATATTTGAAACAGTGCCTATGAATAAAATTGACATAGGTGAACCAAACAAGGAAAATTAGATTTTTCAATAATTCATTCAACAGAAATAGTAATAGGTTACTGTAGAAGTACACCCTTGGTCTCTAGTATTGCCTCCTTTAACAGAAAGAACTTCTTGAAGACGTTTTGCATGACTGTTCACCAGTCTCCGACATCGGCTTGCTAGATGTTCTAATTCTTTCAGTTGCGAGTTGTTTAAGCGGTTTCTTGCTTATACCGCCCGGTTCAAATCAATCCACCAACATTTCAATGGGATTCAAATCTGGGCTTTGACTAGGCCATTCCATAATCTTACATTTCTTCTTTTTGAGCCATTCCTTGTTCGATTTGCTAGTGTGCTTAGGATCATTATCCTGTTCAAAAGGTCCACTTTCGGTTCAACTTCAACTTTCAGACAGATGTGTTCACATGATCTTCTACCACTCTTTGATATGATGCAGAATTTATAGTTGAACAAATGAATGCAAGCTGTCCAGTCCCGGAAGCATCCCCAAACCATAACATTTCACCACTATGTTTCACAGTTGGTATGAGGTGCTTCTCCTGAAAAGCTGTCTTTGGTCTACGCCAAACATGTCTGCTGTGGCCAAACAACTCTGTCTTTGATTTGTCTGTCCAGAGCACATTATTCCAAAAGGATATGCCTATATACTCGTTGGCAAATTGTACTCTTGCAAAGGCTTTTTCGTGGCACACCCCCATGCAGATAGAATTTGTTCAATTTCTTTCTGTAGAAGTATGCACTTTGACACAACAGTTGTAAGACTTACTAGCAGATTCTGCGATTAAATTGTGGTTTTTGGAAAGTCCTTTTTGCATCAGACAGTCTGCTCTTAGGCTCAATTTGCTGGGACGGTCAGTCAAGGTTTGAAATCTGCGCAACCTGTAAACAATTTTCCTTACAGTGGAATATTTTGTATTTCAAGTAATTTGGAGAGCTTTTAAATCCCTTGCCAGACTCATAGGCATCCACAACCTTTTTTCTGAAGGCCGTACAGAATTCTTTAGATCTTGGCATGACACCATTAATGTGAAATTTACTACAAAATGTCAATTTTACATGCCATTTGATAGCATGCAAGACCTTTATTAATAGGCACAGTTTTAAAGATGATCAAGTGTGTGCTTGTCCAAATGTCAAAAAAGCCAACAGTTTCCAGGGGGTGTACTTATTTTTCACATGACTGTGTGGTGGCCTGCAAAAGCAGACAGACAAACTGATATTTTGTGCCTTATATAGTTCTGAAAGCTATAAGCTTTTCTGGACTTAAATGTTTTTCCATTGACATCTCAACCACATGTGAAGCCCTAGCATTTTAAAACTTCTCCAAAAGTGAAAAAGGAAAATATTGGATTCAAGGTTTTTCATCCCAATTCCACTGAACAATGCCCCACTGATTACCACATTATCAGCATCATTCACAACAGTCTGTCTCAGCAGCTGAGTTAAAGTCACTCATCATTTCACATATTGGTCTAGAATAATGAACATGCGATTTGAGACAACACTAGTCAGTTTATCAGGAGGTAGTGGAACCGGGAATTTGTCCCATTTTAAGCAATGAATTCAAGTTAGTAAAAGGCTAAAACATACACTTCATTTAAATGTGGCTTGATTGAATGCAACTCCCAGTACTATTTCAAAATGTACTCTGACAAGTTGAATATTTTTGTTTGCATAGACATGAATGGAAAAAAAAGAAAAACATACAAATGAGCCATGCAGGAACAAACGTTACACTTTAGAGGCAGTTAACATACATGAGAATATACCAAAAAAAGATTTACTGAAACATTTGTAAATCCAGCAGAAAATCTAAGTTCAGTTTGGCTTACACACAACTTTACTAAAGGACTGATAAATAAGGCCCAATGTGCAAGAAAATGATGCCAATGTCTTTAGGAACATATGACACTGTCCAACATGTATCTAGCATGAACAACAGCATAACACTGCTGCTCAATTTTCATGCGAGTGTCAAATGCCTTAATCCTCATTGTGCCTAATTGAAATTCTCCACACATTTTGTATCCAATCTCGAAACGGTTGCTTGTTGTTACAACAACTATTTCTGTGATTGTTCAGCCTTGTTCAGCCATCATTTTCAACCAATTTCTACTTCATTTTATTCTTGTCTCCTCTACCAACAAAAGTTTAAAAAATTTGCTTTTAAATGTTCTGTTTTTACATATACGTTTAAAGACAATGCCATGTCCAAGAACAATTTTTTTGCTTTAAAACAACAAATAAAAACTAAATGAATTCAGCCTTAGGTCAGAATTTAATGCCAAACAGTTAAAAAGCAACCTGCACTATATGGACAAAAGTATGTGCTCCCGTGACTATCAGCCCCATATGTGGTTCTTCCTCAAATTGTTGCCAAAAAAAAAAAAAAAAAAAAAGTTGGAAGCACACAATTGTATGAGGTGTCTGTATGCTGTAGCATTACAATTTCCTTTCACTGAAAGGAAGAGGTCCAAACACTGTTCCAGCATGATGATGCCCCTGTGCACAAAGCAAGCTCCATGGAGACATGGTGTGTTAAGGATAGAGTTTCCTTTCCTTATTATACCAGCAAAAATGGGAATAAATCTGGAATGGGATATTCAACAAGCACATATGGGTATGATGGTCAGGTGTCCAGATACTACTGGCATACTTAAGAAATCTGAAGACCTTAAATATCAAAAATCGATTTTGACACATTTTAAGGAGCCATTGCAACCCTGATATGTAAAATTGTTCCTGTTGTACAGTTGCACCAAATTTAATCCAAGATACAATACATGCTAGATTTACTAATCAATATCATTCTAAATGCGATAATTTGCTTCCAAAAGGGCAACTGGCTAAAGCAAATGGTTCAGAATCCTGCAGTGGCACCCAATGGCGTAAGCCATTGCAGTTTAGTGTAATGTACCTATAGGATCAGAGCCGGAAAATAATAATGCTTGTGCAAGATTTCACTACTTTATTTGTGCTCAATTTAATACCATTGTGTTAATCAAATTTTTTTAAGCATTTAAAGTGTGAGAAACAATCTTCCTGCAACTATTACCCTGGAGGTAAACAGTCTGAGCACTGTGTTAGCACTGAGATTTTATCAGCTTTCTCTGCAAGATGGCAGAGAATGCTAATTAGAAAATGCTATTTCAATCTCAGAACATATTTTAACAATATTTGCATTTCCATGTACAGCAGTGTTGCCAAAATTGAAACGCAAAGCCCATTAGACATTTCATTGTCTAAACTGGAATGATTCTGCCATATTGAAAAGCAATACATTTACAATTACACTTCCCCATTCACATACTACAACTCAAAATTAAAAAAACACTTCTCCAAATCCATTTTAACCACACTACCTGGCAACAAGTTAATATAATGCTAGCTTGAGAGTGTTGGCGAGGGCCAGCTAGTGTTTCAGAGGAATTGACAAAATCGGTATGTTCTTTTGGGCAACCATGATCCTTGACATGCTGTAAGAGTTTGCAGGTTTGTAAACTTGCCTCAAGTGATTCACAGGCTTTGAGTAGAGGAGTCCATGCTGTCAGGCTGGCATAACAAAAGCAGCCCAAAGGCTCATTATCTAGATGATAATATGTATTGTGCTGCTGCCACAATATAGGCTGATTGGGTAATCAATATAAGGCACAATATAGGGTGCATGAATGAGCAGGTGTACAATAAAGTGGCCAGTGAGTCTACACAGTTCATTATACAGGCTGTTGTTAGTCACTCTTGCTGCAAATGCGGTAGACAAAATTAGTAACTTGAATGTAGGTAAAAATGTTTTAGATGTTATGACATTTCACATTGATCCTACTGTTTTTGAATTTCTTGGAAAGCACAGGGATAAGTAACCGGACTGATTTTGCCATAAAAGTATAGTATTTTTGCACATTTTATCACACTAAATGGTTTCAGATCCTCATACAAAATGTAATACAAGACAAAGAGAACATGACGAAACACTTTACTTCATTTACTGAAAGGGGGGAAAAAAAAAAAATAAATAAATTTTTTTTATTCCACACATCCATGTGAATTGCCCACCCATAAATTGAATACAAGTGGTTGGGGCTACTTTTAGCAGCAAGAACTGCAACTAAATGAGGAACTTCTCTCCTTTGCAGAACTGCTTTTATTTAATCACATTTAAGGGATTATGAGCATAAATGGCAGTTTAAGGTCCTGCCACAGCATCCCCATGCTGTGTTCAAGTCAAGACTTCCAAAACCTCAATTTTGTTTCTTCTGAGCCATTCAGAGATGAGTTTGCTCTTGTGCTTCAGATCATTGTTTTGCTATATAATCCATCAGCTCCTGATGACTGGACAGCCTCCCTTCCCTGGGAGGCACATTACACGAAAGGACTGGGGATCAGCAGGGTGTTTTTTTTGCAAACATGAGATGAATGTTTATGATCCTCCTGGTTAGCAGTGGGTTTTGCTGAGCCACTCTCCCTTGGAAACTATTTTTGCCCAGTCTCTTTCCAACAGTGGAATCAGGAATGCTTACTTGTCGTAATCCAAATCATGGGTTCTTTTGTGACGTCCTCGATGACTGACCTATGCGCTCTTGGAGGAATTTTATTAGGCCAGCCACTTCAGGACAGCTTCACCCTTGAACCAGGTTTTTCAATATGGAGACAATGGCTCTTACTGTGGTTCACTGGCACCCCAGAGCCTTAGAAATGGCTTTTTATTTCTATTTATTTCAATAACTTTCTGCCTTATTCCAAAATTTATTTTGATCGCGGCACAGTGTGCTACTTGTTGAGACCTTTTAACCTACTTCACATTGCTGGAAAGATTTTATTTAAGCTATGTATAGATCCAACAGGGTTGACCGTAATCAAGCCTTGTTGTCTTGTCTAATTGAACAGAATTATCAAATTAATTTGGGCAATTAGTTAATTGAGCAAATACCTTTTCCACCCACACATGGCCAGTTGGTTTTGGAATCAAAATTAGTTTTGAATATTGTTTAAAAATAATATCTGGAAGAACAATTACATAAAAAGTGCACAAATCTTGACTGCAAACATTTAGTTTGACCGTGTTGACAGAAATATTTTAGACATTGATCCATAAGGACTATTTCTTCTCCTGGGAACAATGAAATTGACTTAAACCCCTGATTCAAATTGTGGGCAATATGTGTTTCATTTAACCAAAGCACAAATTAACCAAAATGTGTCAAACTTAGCAGCAGAATAAAACATGTAATGCAAAGTCTACCCAGGTCTTTCCTAGACTAGTACACAGGTTTATAGATGCATTCAACTAAAGGGAGTGACGTCAAACCAACATGGCCGCTTCCAAAGTCCGCAGTAAACACCGCAGCAGCTCTTACCTTTACAGGAGTTATACTGTGTATATACACACACGTATTGAATCAGCACACAGACATTCACTTGTTAAACCTGCGTGTTTTGTCGAAGTACCAACACATACGTAGTCGACATAGTTTTGAAATGAGAGAAAATAACAAATACAAACTCACAGCAAGCACGCCGTCCTCGCTGATCACCAGGTATCCAAGCTGGCCCGGTATTCTCTCCAAACCCTGAGTCAGTGCAGTAGTCTACCACAGAGGAAAAGAAACACATGGACACCGCTCATAACGAAAACTTCTGATTATATAAGTTTTGTTCTAGATTGCATTACAGTTCCAAAGGACAGCTAAAATTATTTAAAAATTGACTGTTTTCTATTACGTGTTTAAAGTAACAACAAACAAGCTGCTTTCGATACAGGACGCACAAAAACAAAAGAATAAACAAACATACCATTTTTTTCACTAGAAACAGGAAGCGCCGAAAACTCCGGCACGTGACGATCTCGCTATGTCTGTGACGTGCTTGTTCTTCTATCTTTTTAACGGCGGTCGGCAAACAACTTGTTGTGTTGTTGTGTATTGCCGCCACCCACTGTTCTGGAGTGTGCTAGCTCGGTTTCTTATTCTTCTCCGTCGTCTGCTTCTCCTTCTTCTAACGCAGTTGACAAACCAGATAAAGGTGTGTTACCGCCACCTACTGGACTGGAGGGTTGGCAGTCGATTGGCAGAAACAAATAAAATAAAATGGGAATAAATAAATAATAATACCAAAACAATACTACATAAATAAAAGAAAATAAAAAGATCAATAACTATATACTAGATATTCCGACTAGATTACTAAAGTCTCTCACTTATCCATGTTTTTTTTTTTTAGATAGTTTATTAGGGGGTGGTGCATTTTCCCAGATGTTTTCCTAAGAAAGTTCTCTAGTGTTAATAATAATTTATCAATTTGTATAGCGCTTTTTACAATGGTACATTGTCTCAAAGCAGCTTTACAGAAATATCATTTTTACATTTACAAGCGACTTACTAATGAGAGCACATTCACACACCAACGGTAGCAGAGCTGCCATGCAAGGTGCTAGCTTGCCATTGGGGCAACTTAGGGTTCAGTGTCTTGCCCAAGGACACTTCGGCATGGGATCACCCGGGCCGGGATTCGAACCGCCAACCCCACGGTTGGTGGATTAGTGGACAACCCGCTCTACCGACTGAGCCACAGCCGCCCCAACACAGCCGTGTTATGTTTTGTTTTCCAGTCTGCATCTATAACTCAGTTATTTCCTCCTCATACCTTTTGCAGTCTAACAGAATGTGTTTTACCTTCTCTTGTTTACTGCAGTGTGTGCAGAGTCCAGTGGGGTGTTTTCCTATTGTGTTTAATGCTAGATTTTAGCAAGCATGACCTATTCTAAGACGCATAATTATCATCTCTTCCTTTGGGGTTCTGTCCTGCCTCACACTCATGCCTACTTGTTTTTGAATGGTATATAGGTGTCATCCGGTGTCAGCTGTGTCCCAGTATTCCTGCCATATTTTATGCACGTGTCCCTTTATAATGGTTTTAATCTCTGCTCAACTTAATGGTACTTGTATATCAATCATTTTGTTATCAATCATTTTGCCAGTATATCCACAGTTTCATTTCCTTCTACCCCTACATGTACATGAACCCAGAAGAAGGAAACATTCAGCCCCTTAGAATGAAGTATGAGAAACAGATAAAGTATTTGGTAGGCAATGTCTTGTCTGCATGATGTTTTCCCAGACGCTATGCTTGATAGTACAGATAGACTGTCAAAATCTATAGTGACATCTTGGTTCTGATGATTTTTTTTCCAACTGCAGTGCCAATAGGACCCCTATAAATTCTACAGTGTATACTGATAAATGATCAGATGCCCTTTTTTTGTGTGCTACTTCATACCGAGGAAAGAAGCTGTTTTGATCCATTTGTATATATGAGTAATTTATCCTGATACTGGTCCATATAGTTTTGAATTATTATCCCTTGTGGCCCACCAGGGCCATGTGTGTGTGGAGTTTGCATGTTCTCCCTGTGTGTCGGGGGTTTCCTCCAGGTATTCCGGTTTCCTCCCCCAGTCCAAAGACATGCATGGTAGGCTGATTGGCGTGTCTAAAGTGTCCGTAATGTATGGATGGGTGTGTGAATGTGGGTGTGATTGTAGGCACAGGCCTAGTGGCCTTGCAAGCCGAGGTCTGACCCTAACTGCAACAACGACGACAGAGGCCTCAGAGGACGGGGCTCGCCCTGGATCGGCAGACCTGGGAAGATCGTTGTGGTCTGCGCCGGCCACTCTTGGCCGGCGAAGACAGGCCGCATAAAGGATAAAGGAGGAAAGGATCCCTTGTGGTGCTATTTTAGAATTCTCTTTTAATATTGTTGTAATCTTGTATCTACAGATGGTTTTATGAATCGCCAGGGTGGAACACTTGGTATCGCCACAATGGGGCTTACTTATAGGTGACTGAGACCTGCATTTTGTGCCTTTGCATTTCCTAACAAGCCGAAGCTTTTAAAGTTAGTCCTATAGAACTATAGAAGCATTCTTGTAAGATGGCTTTCGTGGGGTGCACCCTGCAATGCCCTTGTAGATTTACCCAATATGTCAGCATGATCTTAACCCTCCTGATACACAACAGCATCTCTCCTGTCTCAACCTGTGATGCAGTCACCAGAGCTATTACAGGGATTATAAAAGTTCATTATCATTATACTGTCTTTTCCTGTCCATGTTCTGACTACTACAGATTCATGTTATTTCCCTTTATTGATTAGATTATATTTCACATCATTTCTTACAAAAGTTGCTACCCCTTCACCTTTACTCGTATCCCTATCGTTTCTGATTGTAGTATATCTATAAATTAGAAGATCTAACTGTGGTTTAAACCACGTTTCTTGCACACATATTACATGAGGTTTATCTGACAGATCAGTCACAAACTTTTTGAATTCTTCTCCATTAGCTTTAAGACTCCTGGCAGTCCACTGCAATATAACTAGGATTATGATGAGCCACCAGCCCATGAATGAGAGTTAGAGATTCCTGCAGTTAACATTTCTTCCAATCCTTTACAGCCGAGTCCTTTAATACCAAGGTATTTTTCAGCTGATTTAACTATTATTTCGATCTTTTCAGTCTTTCTCTCAGTTTGTGCTGAGCAATTTATAACCTCAACAATAAACAACACAAATTAATTCTTACTCATAATTAGCATATCTTTCTTTACTGCAATCTTTTCACAGCCTCTGCCAGGTCTATCTTTATATTTTGGTTTATAGCTCATCCTTTCACCAGACACTTTCTTTTCTGCTTCCGCATACGTTATTCCTTGCAGTGTCTTTGAGTTATTGTCTTTTATTTGTTCCTCTGTAACACCTGTAGGTATCCCTGAGATGACTCCTCAAACCCATTTTTTTATATCCAACCAATGAACAGTGATCTCTCTTACCATCTATTTTATTCAGTTGCATGGCTTTCCCTTGCTGGGCTTTATTTCTACAACTAATCAGTAGAGATCCACTTCTCAATATTTTGGCACTTTTGATCTCACCCAGTAGTTTGTCTATCAATTTTGTTAGCTGAACTGGACTCCACTCACCAAACGTTGTCCCGCTCTTGAGATAATTTTATGATTACTTTCTGTTCCTCTTCCTGTTTTGTTGCTAAGCTAACACTTTGCTTGCTATCTGTTTCCTCTGTTAGACATTATCTTTTCCTTTTTTTTTTCCTTCAGTTTTCTCGATTGTATTATGTTCCATACAATCTTCTCTCTCCCACCACTGTTTACACACATCTTTACTGAAAGACTAATAAATGGGGCCAATTGATCATATTCTTCTCTTGTAGTATCTAGATAAAATATGCCTAGTTGCATGTGCAAACTATTGTTTAAATATTTTATGAAAACAAAATTAATAAAGTAAGTTTAAGAAATTTGATAGCATCCATGTTTAGGTCTTTACACAAGCTGTATGTATTTTTAATCATATTAACAGTCAAGTTTCAGTAATAATACTGAAACATTTGATGATTAAGGGTTTAGCAGCCAATGCAGTAGCAATGTTGAAATATTAAGGCAAATATGGAATACCTGTATGCCTCCTGGAAAAGTATGTTTTTAGCAACTCCCCCCACCCACCCCCTTCTCCAATTTAAACCCACAGCTGCAGGTATTGGTTAGAGCAGTGATTGCACAGTAATTGTATGAGAGTTATTAAATAATTAAACAAAGGACAGACTTTATATGTTCTATATATTTTTAATTAACATGAAAAAGTCCCTTCAAGTTCACAAGACTCGTACACAGAATTGTTATAATGCAATACATAGAGTACCTATTTTTTGTTCTTGGAAAATCACATCTACACATTTACAGATCACACTTTTTTTTAAATTGGTAAACTTATTTCAAGTTCTTTAAATGTATAATGGAAAGGGAGACACGGAACAACATCCACATTAACATTTATAGTTTTAAAAGCATTCAATGCTTGATGATGCCATGACACTTATCGGAAATCATCTGCAGAGAACATGCCCTTAGCCCTGCGCAGGATCGAGTCTTTGGACGAGTCATAAGGATGCTCTTTAGAGGGGATCTCCAATACAGCAGGGATGGACTGCATGTGAGCATCTATTGCGTGCCGGATCATCTCAGCAATGAACTGATTGATAAGGATGATACCAATGTCGTTGCGAATCAGGAAACTCCTGTTTGGGAAATAAAAATAAACCACATTCAGGCTGTAAACACTAGAACTGATAAAATTTTATATTGTCTAACACCTCATAGAGATCTATGATAGAGCTAATTAAACACCGTGTTACAGCTGCCCTGGTTCCCAAACTGTTAGCAACTACAGGAAGCATTTGTTTAAATTTTATTTATTTTTTAACATTTCATTTAGCATTTGGCATTCAGCCAATAACCCAGGCTGAAACTACACTGGGCATCCCTTAAACGGCATCCCACGTCCTGCAGTCCTCCTGTTGCAAATTGAAACCTTCAAGGGAATCATGACACAGACGAATGATGAGTGGTTCAAAAGTTATGAGGATTTTTACTAATTTGTCAATTGCAGCACCCCGAGATAGGATTCAGACAAAACGTCTTTAAAGATGTGGTTTTTACGTCACACTGTTGCTGAGATATATCCTCACATCCTGTTTGCTTATTATGGATAAACCATCCCATTTATATCAAAAAAGGCTGCTTCATATGACCACCCCACATATTTAGAAAAATAAACAGCATCAGTGACTGGCTACATCAGCAAGTGCAGAGATTATGTTATTTTGATTCAAGAACATCGACATACATGCAAACCAGAATCTGAGAATGACTGTAGAAATGTGCTCACAACTAGAAAAAAAAACCAGAGCCACTACATCTGGATCTGACAACAAGGCAGCATTCCACACAGCAAGAGCGTCCTGATACAGTGCTGCCACCAGCAGACTCCACAGCAGTTTCTTTCCTGAGGAAGTCAAATTACTCAACGCCCTGCTGCCTCCCAACACTCACTTGGACTTTTCAAACACAATGCCAGTATGACTCAATACACACTACACTCTAAAATGCTCTTTTACTCCTTCTGTAATATTGCTACTACACTATCCAATAGCTTACAGACAATTCATGCACAAGTATCCCCCCCCCCCACAACACTGCTCTTCTGTCCTGTCTAGTTAACATGTGCCGTCCGGTGGTGTTTATTGTCCAGCACTCGTCTCACATTGTTCTGTATATGCACTTGATGTAGTCTTGTTTTGCACCATGGACCTGTGTACAAGCCACATAGAAGACTGAAAACAAAAGTGGAGAAATATTCGTATCTATATGTTAGTGTAGTTATACTTCAGACAATAGAAATGTTTAGGGATGCCAGGGCAGGAGAGTAATTAATTACATATAATGCTGAAGTTAAACCAGACGTGTCTTGAAAACATCAGATTCACATCATTCCCAATTCATGAGCACTGTGAATTGTGTTGGGGAGGCACTGGGAAGACCCCAGGCCCTGAAGAAGAGAACACAAACACAAACATACTTAATACTTACTTAAACGTCTCCTCTATCTCAGTTACACTGGTGTCCTTCTCGACCACCAAGAAATTGGGTTTGCGATTTTTATTCAGCTCTCCGATTCCTCCAAGCAGGAAGCCAGTACATGTATCTTCATCCCCTATGACTGCGATTAATTTACCCCGTCCTGCCATAGCGTTTTAAATAATGATCACAAATGTTAAAAGACTGAATCGTTCTCCTGCTTCTGCTGTGTCTGTAGATCATATGCTAAAGTCATGTGACAGACTCACTTCCGCTTATTGACCGACTGACGCAGAAGGCACCCAGAGCTGCCCAGTCTCGCGAGAGTTCTGTACGTTACTTGAGCTACTTCTATCTATCTATCTATCTATCTATCTATCTATCTATCTATCTATCTATCTATCTATCTATCTATCTATCTATCTATCTATCTATCTATCTAAACACCAGGTATGTTAAACAAGTTGAAAAACTAATGCCAATATCAGGGGTTTTCATATACATAAGCATTGCTGTATTAAATAATATAAAGATTCGAACAAATATTTTTACTTTACTATTTTTTACATAGTTTTTACCATCTAACGTTGTAATTCACAAGAATTTATTTTCCAAGTCTTTCGTCTTGCGAAGAAAGAACCTCCCGAAAGTTATAATAAAAGTAAGATCGACATCCTTGTCATTGTGTTGAAAAGTTCTTCAAGGGAGAGATTTTTCTACAGACAAATTGAGATACATCATTGCAGAATGTTTCCCCCCAACATGATGGCAGTTCCAAAATAGGTGCCATAATGTTTCTGGTTCATTTGTACAGAATAAACCTTCGTTATTCATTTAAATTTGAAGCCTTTTGATGACATACAGTAGTCCTTATGTGTTTCCAATACATATGTATATATCCCATTTTAATTTTCCAATATATGACACAAGGAGGAGTAGTGCTCCAATATCTAATATCTCCAGTGTTCTAATATCTACACCTTCTAAAGGAATAAAGGCTATAAAATCTTAATTTTTTGTGCATTAGAATGTACTCTGTGTGTGGTGAAAATGATCCTCCTTAATTGTATAACCCATAGTATGTTTAATTGTATTTTTGTAGGTTAAGGTCCAAATAAGAAGTTCTTGTCTATGAAAGTTTCACAGTTTTATTGCTAGTTTCCCCACAACAAAAGGTTATATTCAAAATTCTAGTCCACCAGCCTGCTGAAAAGTTACATTTGAGGACATATTCCATATAGGGTCTTGTTTTTAGATAATTTTGTATCCATTTTATCTTAAAGTTGTTGTTTTTTTAATTACATGTCTGGTGGTTCTAAGGCGTTTAGTCTTCTTTTTCCTTTTTATTACACATATTTTTCAAACAATGAGGTTTATTCGTCCTTATAAATTTAAAGAGCTTGGTGTCCACACTTGTAATAATTGAGGAAGGAACATTCAGAGCTAGGGAAGCATGCACTAATCTTCACTGACAATTATTCAGCTTCAGAGATAAGTACACAACCATACAATTACAGGTCCCTCATCAACCAAGAATTGTAATTTTTTTTCCACAATACTTTATAAAATTGGACAAAACATTTGATTCACATGTTCCTTCTGGTCTTTACAGATTTTAAAACCAGGATATGTTACTTAATACCTCACAGTAATATCACATATTGAGTTTACTGTGCATTTTTTAGGGTGTTAGGATTCAGATTTTAATGACATAAACCAGACACCCCATCCACCCCCAACTCACACCAACAATTTTCTGTTGTCTGTCTGTAGGACTGGTGGGTGACCAAGGTGATGATCATTTATATGTTTTGAAAAATCAACACATTTCTAATGACAGACTACCCCTACAAGCAACATTTTTATAGTCCCCCCCCCCCCCCGACAGACATACTTATCTCCAGCACAGAACATCACGTTAATTATGAAACAAACAATTAATTATATCCAATTTTCTATTTCTGGTTCTGGGGCGCAGGTGCATGTTACCTTCTCCATAGTGTGTTTTGTATATTTTAAAACAGACAACTGGGAAACAAATTAAATAGTTTGTTGATCTGTACATGCGATTAGGAGGAGAGCATATAATGTCAGAGGACCAAACCATCTTTGGTATGTATCACAATCACATTAGTATTCATCATAATTCTTATTATGCTGCAGACAAAAATCCATGTCAATTGGTTCTAAACCTTCTCTTATCTCTAGGCACATCAATTCAAATAACAAATTAATTGCATGGAGATTTATGTTCCATGGGTGCATTGGTGGCTATAGGTGGACTATTATTTATATTGAATCCTGTACCAAGAACAGAGCATATAAAGTAGTTTTTTTGGCAGGGTGTAAGATTTGGTCTCCTTACAGAATCAGAGGAGCGAGAGGTGGTGAGAACACTGAAGCAGCCAGGTACATGATACACAATAAGGGAAGTGAAAGGGGGAGTTTTATAGTTGGGCGAAGTGTTTATAATCAGAGAATTGATCGCCTTTATGCTGATGTCAATAGGATGGTGTCAGATTTCTAGAAGCAACTTATCCAGTATATGGAACGCTCTGAAATCTTAGACTCCACAAGTGAATTCCACCTATGGGCTTTACATTTTGTGTGCCTTGGACAGATACAGCGATCTGCAAGAGAATATTTCCAACAGTGGAGCCACCATACTTTAAGTTCAGGTCAGTCCATGACACCCTTGGCTAAGTGGTATATGGGTATGTTCTGGCAGCCAAGTCTGGAGCTTCTCTCACAGGAAGAAACTGAGGACTATGGTATTGACTATGGTGGCCCTATACAGTAGTTCGAGAAGATAACAATGAGTAAATAATAATTCCGGAAAGTAACCTCACAGTAAATCCTGACAATGTTACCTATTTACAAGCTACATGTAACCCACACACTGATGATGGCAACCATGGAATTTCACAAAAGTGAGTACACACATCTACCTCACATTTTTGTAAATATTTGATGATATCATTTTGTAAGAGATTTTATTTCAGATTGTTCTTACATCATGTTTTTACCTGTTTAGCTTGTGCTCAAGAGTGTATGGCACAAACACAAACATGTATATGTTAAAGAGATTTATAACTATAAGAAAATGTTAACTCTGTACAGAACCAGAACTTCATACCATTTAACAAAACCCAAAGCTTTGGAAATTTTGAATTGCTTAAAATCATGTTCTTCATAAAATCAGTATACAGTATTTCACAAAAGTGAGTACACACATTTACCTCACATTTTTGTAAATATTTGATGATATCTTTTAAAATGATAACACTGAAGAAATGTCACTTTGCAACAAAGTAAAGTATTGAATGTACAGAAAATTGGGCCCAAAGTGTCAATATTTTGTGTGGCCACCATTATTTTCCAGCACTACTTTAACCTTCTTGGGCATGGAGTTCACCAGAGCTTCACAGTTTGCCACTGGAGTCCTCTTCCACTCCTCCATGATGACTTCACGGAGCTGGTGGATGTTAGAGACCTTGTGCTCCCCCACCTTCTGTTTGAGGATGCCCCACAGATGCTCAATAGGGTTAAATTCACACTCAGCTTCTTCAGCAAGGCAGTGGTCGTATTGTAGGTGTGTTTGGGGTCGTTATCATGCTGGAATACTGCATACTGATCATGCTATTCTTCAGAAGAAAACTGTTTGTGGGCTTTCAGAGGTTGTCTTTTGGAAATAGATGTATGAGTGCTGCCAGCATTGCTGCAGAGGTTGAAGGGGTGAGGGGTCAGCCTGTCAGTGCTCAGACCATACACCGCACACTGCGTCAAATTGGTTTTATTGGCTGTCGTCACAGAAGGAAGCCTCTTCTAAACATGGTGCCCAAGAAAGCCTGCAAACAGTTTGCTGAAGACAAGCAGACAAAGGACATGGATTACTGGAATGTCCTGCGGTCTGATGAGACCAAGATAAACTTTTTTGGTTCAGATGGTGTCAAGCATGGTTGGCAGCAAACAGGTGATGAGTACAAAGACAAGTGTCTTGCCTACAGTCAAGCATGGTAGTGGGAGTGTCATGGTATGGGGCTACATGAGTGCTGCCAGCACTGGGGAGTTACAGTTCATTGAGGGAACTATGAATGCCAACATGTACTGTGACATACTGAAGCAAAGCATGAGCCCCTCCCTTAAGAGACTGGGCTGCAGGGCAATATTCCAGCATGATAATGACCCCAAACACACCTCCAAGATGACCACTACCTTGCTAAAGATGATGAGGGTGAAGGTGATTGACTGACCAAGCATGTCTCCAGACTGAAACCCTATTGAGCATCTGCGGGGCATCTTCAAACAGAAGGTGGAGGAGCACGAGGTCTCTAGGCCCCACCAGCTCCATGATGTCATCATGGAGGAGTGGAAGAGGACTCCAGTGGTAACCTGTGAAGCTCTGGTGGCACTTTGGGCCCAATTTGGACATTATCACTAAGGGGTGTACTCACTTTTGTTGCCAGCGGTTTATACATTAATGTCCGTGTGTTGAGTTATTTCGAGGGGACAGCAAATTTACACTGTTACACAAGCTGTACACTCACTCCTTTACATCGTAGCAAAGTGTTATTTCTTCAGTGTTGGCACATGAAAAGATATAATTAAATATTTACAAAAATGTGAGGGGTGTACTCACTTTTGTGAGGTACTGTATATAGATATATAGAATGTATATAAAATTTGCACTTATGTCTATACATATTTATACATCCTGTATTGTTCTCCTTACTATCTCTTTTAACTCTTCTTTCTTTTCCACCATTCAGCAGACGAGGGAAGAGTATAAGAGGCCACTCATACGGGGAGAAGTATGTCATGTAACACGTGCACATCGCTTCTCCCCAATACCAGTCATTTGTTTGACTTTTCGGCATTTTTTTTTGGCTAAGATCAAGTCGGATCTTTTCGAGGATGGCAGAAGCAGATCGAAGTGGGCTGGTCCGTGTGGCACGGCTAAGGAATTCAGTTCGCGTGGAGGCAAAAAAAAGATGCGAGTCAGGAGGAGAGGAGAGGCCTCATGGTGGTGAAGGAAATACTGCAAGGTATAGCAAAGCTAAATTCTTCTTCTGTTCTGTGTCTGCAGGATTCACATGCTGGTTTTATGGACGTGATGTTTACGGACATGAAAACCTGCCTGATTTTCGGTTACTCCACATGCCCGGATGGTTTGAAAATTTTGGGCATCCACTTCCACCACTCGGCCAGTGATGCCCGAAATTGGGAGAATGCGGTGGGAAAGATGAAGCAGTGCCTCTCCTTGTGGGAGACGAGAAGGCTGTTAGTGCATGGACGTTCTCTGGTGGTGAGAACTGACATCCTGTCCAGGCTGGTGCACATCGCCAAGGTGTTTCCGTGCCCCTTGCGGGGGGGACCAGCCTGAAAAGCGCAGCCTTCCGTTTCATCTGGGGAAGGAGGACCGAGCTCATACAGAGGGCTCTGATATGTCAGCCATTAGGTAAAAGAGAGAGAGAGGTACCCAATCTCCTCTGGAAGACAATGATCATGCTCTTGGCGTTCCATGTTGAGCTGGTCGTTCAACCGCCAGGGAGAATCTGGCCGCATGTTTTGCCAGGTATTGGCTGGGCTTCCCCCTGAGGAGCTTAGCTCCACTGAGAACATCTAGACCCTGGCACTACGACCGGATGGCGCAAGCCTTGGGCCGGTTCCTGGGGTGTTTGCAAGGCAGCCTGGTATGCAAACACGGGTACCTTTACGGCCTCAATATGGAACAGTTGGGGGCCCCCTCCACTTTGTACATCACGGGGAGGAACGTGCAATGGGAGGTCCTTCAACTGAGATATCTGGATGGAGAGTTGAAGGACCTGCACTGGCTAGGGGCATTAGGCTGCCTCCCCGTGAGGGAATGCCTATACCGTTTCGGGAGCGCTAGTACCCCGACATGTCCAGTAGGGTGCAGGCGGGAGGAGACCATAGACCATGTGTTCTGGAGTTGCCCCTGCTCAAAGGGCTTCTGGGGCCTAGTGGAAGAATGGTGGAGGAACGGCCCCAGGTGCCCTTTGAGTCCAAATGTGATCAGATACGGCAAGGGCTTGGGGCACCTGGACCCGGGGGACCGAAAGACGGTATGGCGGGTTATATCGGAGGGGAAGAGGGTGATTTGGCTGTGGAGAGAGAAATGCCTGCGCACAAAGCTGCCAAGGATGGAGCCTCGCTCAGTCTTCCGCAGCTTCCTGTGCAGGATGAGGTGGGCCGGGGAAAGACAGGAGGTGTGGGACGCCTATGTAGGGGCTGGGAGACGCCTGTGGTCTCGACGGTGGGAGTGGGGTAGGTGTGTTGTGGGGGCTTCAGTGAGAACCACGCGTCCTGCTGGTGGCAATAATGGGGGAATAGTGGTTTTTGTTTCAGTTATGTCTGTTTTTGAGGAAAAGGAGATTTAGTTTAAAGTGAATCTGTGTATAATTGTGTGTTGATAAAAAAGAAAACAACAAAAAAAGGGTGGTGGTGATGGTAATTGTTTGTGGTTGGGGTGGGGGGGGGATTTGAGGGTTTGTGTGTTCAAGGTTTGAAAAGGATTATGGGCACTTACACAACGGAGAGCGAGGATGGATGGAGGAATAGTGTTGTGGATTTGTTTGAATGCTTGAGTTTTGTAATAAAAAAAATCTGTTTTCGTCAGTTTAATATCTGATACGTCCTCCATTCGAGGACTTTATATTAAATGGATTTTTAGCGCGAGGAGCTGGAAGAGGGGCTTGGTATATGGAAATTGGACACTGGATCAACCGTAAGGGTTTTAGATGTACTCGAAATGGGAAAAGGGAGGGGACCTAATAGGTTTTTAATACTCAAAGTAGGGTTAGAAGAATGAGAACACAAACAAAGTGGTACTTAAAAAGCCGAGTTCAAGTGCAGCTAATGTGGGTAAGGTTTCACAGAGGCCTGACAGCATTTTTACCCACTTTCCTCATTTTCAGGCCTAGTTCAAGTGCACCTAATGTGGGTAAGATTTCATGGATGCCTGGCAGTATTTTTACCCACTTTTCTCATTTTTCATGCCCAAATGAAGTGCACTGAACCTGGCTAAGATTCAATGGAGGCCCGGCAGTATTTTTGCCCACTTTTCAAATTTTTCATGCCCACAAAGTGCATCTAACCTGGGTAAGATTTCATAGAGGCCTGGCACTTTTCTCATTGTTCCATGTGTGGCAATGCGAAGTACTGGCAAGAAGTTTCATTTAATAGCTAACTACGCCACCCTAGTATGAAAACCAGGGAACAGGTTTCTGTTAACAAAAAGACTCAACAGGCTCACAGGTTCGGGCATGAGACGGAGACAGATAAACAAAATAAGGTTTTTATTTAAACACAGAGGATGAGGAACAAATTAAGCGAAACCTAGACCGGAAGGAAAGAGCTGTAACAAGACTAAAAAAAATATTTATTTATTATTTAAAAATGTACAACTTTGTGACCTATAGAGTGGGACGGTAACAAAACATGAGACAAGACAATTAGTTGGACAGAAGGAAGGGGGAGGGGGCTTACCAGAGGGAGGCAGGCTATCCTGAAGAAAGGGATGTCAAGATCACACGTAGATATAGCAGACAACAACCCACACATGTAAACAGTACTGGAAACACACACATGCACTACACACTAGACTCCCACCAACACCAGGTAACCAGCCTTCCCTGCTGCACCCCCTACTCCTGCAAAACAAACCACAACAGACAACGAAAAGTACAGACAACAACAATAATCACACTATTAAGCCCGAATGACACAGACTGGATGGCCATCCAAACGACAAATTCAAAATAGACAGACTGACACAACTGCCTTGAGAAGCCAGCACCAACAGGAGACCTAGACTAGGCTGTAGAGTTACACAGCAGGCAGGCCTAACTGTGCCTGCATATATGCCTACTTAAAGCTTCCCAAAATCATGCAAAAGAATTAACAATAAGCCAAAAAAAATAAAATAAATAAAAACAAAAGACTTTTACACATAGCCAAAGAAATCACAAAATACAATGACAAGACTTTTGTAAATCAACGAGGGAAAACAAATGGAGGCAAAACAGCAGCAAGCAAAGGATGGTGACCCTTGCAATAACACCACACAAACACAGTGGAGGGTTAGATGGCACACTATATATATATATATATATAATACAAGGCCACTCTTGTAACTTGGATTTTGAGAGGTCTAGGTCAAAGGTCAGTCGTAAATCATGGTCAGTTGACAGGTTTATGAGGGGTAAAGTCATAAATCCTTGACAGGTTTATGATGGGAACAAGATAGAATTAATGACAGGTGACAGGTGTTATGATGGGAACAGGATAAAATTAGTGAGAGGTGACAGGTGTTATGATGGGGGTCAGAATAAAATTAATGACCGGTGACAGGTTTTATGATGGGAACAGGATAAAATTAGTGACAGGGGACAGGTGTTATGATGGGAACAGGATAAAATTAAAGACAGGTGACGGGTGTTATGATTGGAACAGGATAAAATTAGTGACAGGGGACAGGTGTTATGATGGGAACAGGATAAAATTAAAGACAGGTGACGGGTGTTATGATGGGGGTCAGAATAAAATTAATGACCGGTGACAGGTTTTATGATGGGAACAGGATAAAATTAGTGACAGGTGTTATGAGAGGTTATGAAGGGGTCAGGATAAAAATAATGACCGGTGACAGGTGTTATGGTGGGAACAGGATAGTAATGTTTGACAGATGTAAGGGTTATGATAATAAAAAGCTCATATATATATA
>JAFFST010050526.1:27903-39036 GCA_022414735.1 Noturus placidus | reverse complement strand
TATATATATATATATATATATATATATATATATATATATACACACACACATACGGAAGTCAGTTTGTAATGTAAAGACAAGCAGTGTTATAAAAGTGTGCAGGATATAAACCGCACTTAAAGCCTTAAAAGATCTTGTTGCGGCACTGTTAAATGTTGTCTTTGCTCTATCACTTGACCTTGATCAACAAGATCTTGTATTAGTACAGTGTGTTACAGTCTGTTGTGGCAACTGCGACATGCCGATATTTTCTTCCAGCGCCGTGCTTAGATCAGCATCATACCATACACTGGGTTTCATCATACCATACAATTGTTATGGCCTACTTCATTTGCATGAATACGGCATCAAAACAGTATTGACAGAGATTGCTGATAAACATGAAAAAAATATACATCAAAGCGAAATGACTGGGAAGCCACTTACATACCGCAACATGTCTAAGCTCACTGAAGACAGGTACTGAGTGGTGTATTGCAAAAACTGCTGTTACATACTGAATAGCCAGATTGCAGAAATGAACATTTGTAACTCGAACGTGAAGCACACCAGCAAACTCATTCCGGCTGTGCGTCTGTGTACAGTCAAAAGGCACAGGTTTGCAAACAAAACAAGTGCCAAATAGAACAACTAATTATCCCTAATTTCGCATTCGTTTCTATTTCCAAGAATCATCCCCTTATAGTTGCCTTGTACAGTCCCTTGTTCACATTGTTGAAGTGTGTTTGTAGGCAAAGGCAGTACCCAGCTAATCAAATGCTTTGCCTTGTTATGGTTTGAGTACAGCTTCACAGACATGATTTGATTAATATGCATAATTAGCAGCGATTGTGCTCTCAGTTGACCTGGGTTTCGCTCGCAGGCAGTTTAATCAACTGTACTAAAATACAACGTCTCTAAAGACTCTGTCTGTTATTAAACAGAAGAATAGATTCACATGTACCCATTGGCAGAGTGTAGAGTGTTTTTTTACTTTTTACTCCGAGTTTCTACACTGGTATGGATGCTTGTGTTCATTAAAACAGCGTGAAATACAGCAGAACCGAACAAAAATTTGGGTCTCCCTGTGCATGCATATTGTATGATTATTGAACCCCAGTGATGACTGTCATGACTGTCTGCCACAGACGAGGAAGAAATGGAATTCTTTACTACATTTTAAATAAGTTTAAATAAAAAGATCATATCAAGAGTGATGTTGAAGAAGGCATCTGCATTTTAGTCTAGTAATCGTGTTATCAAGTGCATTTATACCTTCCAAAATCATTCATTTGCAACTGGGCACAAATATACCAGGACAGAGGAAAAACAAAAATAGCTTGTCTCTGACATCGGTGCAATTTTTAATCAGTAGAAATCCCCAAAACAATATTTGCCGGTAAACTCCAGGCGATATGTTAGCTGCCAAGCTGCATCAAGAAATACATAACGAGATAAAAATAAAATAGCTCAATAAAATAGCTATTTGGTTTAAATCACAAATTTGATCGATCACATTCTTTTTTCAATTATTCGGAAAATTCCACACTAAAACACATATGATACCAAAATACGATACCAGTATAGTGAAATATTTGTGATGTGTTTAGCTAGGGCTAATTTGTTGATTGGTGCTGTATTTTCAGCATTCTGTCAGGAGATAGTAGATGCTATGCTCAGCCATAAGGGATCGAGCACAGGTTTGAGTTTTTCGAATGGGAAATGAGTTTTTCGAATGGGTTTTTTTTTGGTTAAATGCCTGAAATAAAGTCTATGGTTAACATACGCTCGAAATATTTTCACGTCTTATTTTACGGAATAAAATACATCAGTAATACGACACTCGTTATATTTTTAAAGCTTTTGCATGTCTTGAAAAAGGCATTGCTAACAAGTGGCTAAATGGGACAACAGAGGTTGTCGGGGACATTAAACGTCATCACGCCAAACAGGAAAAACTCATCTACTATAGCATCATTGTGTTCATACTTGCGCTCTTGCAAACTTTTCCAACTCAAACCTTCCAATTTGTAGATTTATCAATTTATCTATCTATCACCGATTAGTCGAGACCGACCTTTGGTCACTTTATGCAACATCACTCTCCACGTATTTCATCGACGCGATCCACAAAGCATGTCGGCAGAAGTAGTGGGGTAGTTTGCCATTGCTTTCCCCACCCCTCCCCATTTATCCGGGCTTGGGACCGGCGTGTAGCTGCTGCCAGACACACGGCTGGGTATACACACTCACACACCCATTCATACACTACGGACACTTTAGACACGCCAATCAGCCTAACATGCATGTTTTTGGACTGGGGGGGGGACACCCCCAACACAACCCCAAACCCCCGACACACGGGGAGAACATGCAAACTCCACACACACATGGCCCTGGCGGGACTCGAACCCCGGACCCTGGAGGTGTGAGGCGAACGTGCTAACCACTAAGCCACCGTGCGCCCTTATCAACTTATAGTGTTTTCCAATTGTGTTGTTTTTTTTTTAATAAAGATTGAAAGACTTGTCATAATCCAAAGTGTCCCGCCTTGTGCCCCATGCTCCTTGGGAGAGGCTCCAGGTTCCCCACGACCCTGTAGTATAAGTGGCATAGAAAATGTATGGATGTATGGATGGATTATCGATGGTGATGTTGAAGTCATGAGAACAAGGTGTAGTTTGTTTATAGCCTAAATTTAGCTTTTTACATCTGACGATTGTATTTAATAATAATATTAATAATAATTATCAATTTGTATAGCGCTTTTTTACAATGGTACATTGTCTCAAAGCAGCTTTTTACAGAAAAATATCATTTTTACATTTACAAGCGACTTACTAATGAGATCACATTCACACACCAATGGTAGCAGAGCTGCCAGCTTGCCATTGGGGGCAACTTAGGGTTCAGTGTCTTGCCCAAGGACACTTCGGCATGTGGAGTCACCCGGGCCGGGATTCGAACCGCCAACCCCACGGTTAGTGGATTAGGGGACAACCCGCTCTACCGACTGAGCCACAGCCGCCCTTTAGGCTTTGCAATTCATAAAAGTTGTGTTCATTTGTGAATATTATCTTGATGAACAAAAAGTGTAAGAATCATAAACTTTTGTTGGTTACAGAGATTATTTTCTGCAATAATCCAAAAGCTAATTGAAAAATTATTGTGGCTTTTTGTCGAGGCAACTAGCGTGATGCTAACTTCCTGGTTGGCCTAGAAAAATATGTCATCCCTGCACCACTATACAGCTTGGCTTACCAAAAGATTTGGCTTGGCAAGTTAGAGATCTACAAGAACTATGAGATGACACGCATGATGGCATGATGGCACTGATGGTAGTATTAGCATGAAGATTAACAACAAAAATCATTTTTTGGAATTTGCAAAACATTTCATACACATATTGTATATTTCATACACTTAAAGAAGAACCTCAACTCTCCTCAACATCAACCTTTCATAAACCTCAGCTCTCTCCTGAAGGCTTACGTTCCCACACGCAATCTGCGATCGATTAGCGACCAACGTTTAGTAGTTCCTACTCAGCGCGGCACAAGGTCCCTTTCCAAAACCTTCACACTAACTGTTCCTCAGTGGTGGAATGAACTTCCAACCTCAATCCGGACTGCAGACTCACTCACCATCTTCAAGAAACAGCTAACATAAAAAAAAAAAAATTTAAATGCACTTGCACCTCTATTCTGCGCACTTTGCTTCTTCTAGTACTCAATTAATGGATCTTGTATAGTAGCACTACTTGTATTGTTCCCTGCTTGATATCACTTTGCTTGTATCTCTCATTTGTAAGTCGCTTTGGATAAAAGCGTCTGCTAAGTGAATAAATGTAAATGTAAGAAAAAAAAAACATTTTCTTTAATTGTATGAAAGGTATTTAGTATACGGTATATGCAATAATCAGTTGTTAGTACCTGATTTATACACATTATAGTGGTTGATACTGTACTGGAATGTCAGGGATGTTCCCACTTACACTAATAGCACTGTTCAAAGCTGTTTATCTATTGTGCTTTCCTCTGACTGGGTTGGCCATGGTGGTTCTTTAAGCATACTCGTATTACACAGAGCCGCATTGTAAGAGGCCTGGGGACTTATCCACACCCCGAATCACATTACACAACATATGTGGACGTTTTCGGCTGGAGGCGGACGATTGGAACAACAGCACGCGTCTCTCTACAAGCTGTGGAGTAAAAGAGCAGGCCCCATGACGAGAGGCAGCTGACCGGATGGAACAGCTGAGAGCCCCTCTACCACCCCCAGATAACCACAAAATTTTTCCTCCCTCTTTCTTCCTCTCCGTCTTTATCCTTTTCCTGCCTCACCAACAGGCAAGAAACAGTGAAGGGGGACCCAAGAGAGGAAGATGGTGTGTGTCAACAGTCTACTACTCCTTATTTAGTCAGACTGTCTCAGGAGGCGAGCAGTGCTCCTATAGCGAGCCGTCAGGAACAGCTGATACACTGCAACAGAGACTCAGCTACAAAGCACGTCTAAATGAAACGCTGCCTCAGTTTTACCTAAACACCCCTCCCCCCCAAACTCTTTACCAGTCTTTTCAGCTACAGCTGCAGTCCTTCGGTCCTTCGCCAAGAAATTGATAACCACCGAAGTGCAGAAGCGCCTGAGAAGCAGAGTTCAGCACTTCCTCATTGCCTCGGTGCTGTTCAGCGTGCTGTTGCCTGCAGTATTTGGAATCGAACTCTTGTCTGCATTAGTACAGGAGGCTAAATTTAGCAGCAAGATTAGTAGTCGTGCCAGTAGGTATAAGACACGACTGAGTTGATTTGAATTTCTGAAGTGCTCTATAGCCTCGTGCAGCACATATTCACTCATCAATTATGTCTCAAATTTTTCAGGATTATACCACATGCTGCCAAGGGATACCATAATGCTTGACATAATGACATGATCTGCAGGGAAGTTTCATTTCACTGCTGTGTCTCACCAGCCCTGTGGAGCTTTTAGCATTTCAGCTCGTTACTACTGCAGATTAGCGGGGAATATTTCAATTACTGTATTTGCCTTTTGCAGGCATTGAGATAGTCAACGCCCCAGAGTGAAACCTCTAGGGAACATGGAGACAGCATAGTCTGTATACAAAAAGACAGGAAAGTGCTCAGCTGACACAATTGTTTCTTTGTTTGTTGATAGCAAAGGCAAAAAAAAAAAAAAAGAAAGAAAAGGGAGGGGAAAAAAGCATGGATGTGTCTGGTCATTTTCCTCTTAATTGTAGCAAAACAACTGCCCTCTTATCCCCTCATCACCCACAAGGATGTATATAATTATTAAATATTGTTTCTACACACACACACACACACACACACACACACACACACACACACAATATGCCCTTCCATATAACACTTTTAAAACTAAACATCTTCAGCTGTCAACAGCAGTCAAAATAGAATGCCCAGCCCAGCTCATTTCTAGCCTCTACAGCTGGCCAAACAGTCAATTCTGAGAAGATATGTTCCATCAACAGTGGTTTTGTCTTACTTTAAAAATTTCAGAAAACACTTGACATTACTGTCAGAACAATGTTCGATCACTCCCTCCCTAACCAAACTATTCTCAGTTATGAAAGCAGAATAGAGTGAAAGGATAAAAGGGTTTTCTCTAAAGCGGATCAGAGTTAACAGTGTCGAATAAAAATTCTATTCATTTGGAATGCGAGAAAGATCAAGAAGTTGTCATTATAGCACCAGGTATTATTCATGGCTCTCGTGAGACAGGAGCCGACACTGGCTCTTTTCCCGAACGTTGCACTAAGCCCTGTTAGTCTGCATTTGGTCATGTTGATAAAATGTAATACTTTTTCAGGTGATATGGATCATTTGGGACACAGAATCTTTTCACCTGTCTGTATAGTCTGTGCTTCTTTCAATCCTTTTTGCTACAGTGTAAATTACAACAATTTCAGAATCAGTCTGTTATTAGTTCATTAGTAGTTCTGTTGACATTCCCAAAAATGGCTGTATGATTCTAGCATATGTACAGAATGTTAAACAAGAAACTGTCTAGCAATTATTAGCTATTATTAGCTGTTATTATCTATTATTAGCTAGGTTGCAGCCACTCTCTCGTGTTTAAATCGCCCTCCCGAGTAAGCCTGCAGTATCTACCTGGCTGACTTGCTGTCACAGATAGCTTAACTCTGTTTTAAGCAACTTTGTCATTAACACACACTTACTCGGAAAATATCGTTTTTGTAGTCCATGACATTAACGTTAAATGATTGAGATGTTTGGGTTCTTTTTTTTTTTGTCCTTGCACACCATTTGTCTTCATTGTGCAAATCCAAAATGATGAAACATGGTGCGTAGCGGTGCCGTGGGAGCTACTGTATATTGTCAAAGAGCCAAGACAGTGCTCAGCACACACACTCGTTTCTTTACTGACAGCATAAGCATAAAAGGCATGGTGTGTTTGGCTATTTTCCTCTTAGTCATGGCAACACAACTGTCCTCTTATCCCCTCATCACCCCCCAGGATGTATACTGTTTCTACACCACTTGTCTTCAATATGCAAGTACAAAGTAATGAGACAAAAAAGATCACCTGTGCATTTAAATCGTAGGTGACATGATTTTTTTATCAAAATAGATGCACGTAACAACCAAAAGCAATCTGTATTAAACAGTGTAACAAGCAGGCACTGTCGGCTCCTCTACAGGGGCAGGTGGGGCACAGCCCAGCCATATAAGCCTTTCAACAAATCTTAATCTTCATAAAGTCCTCATTCCTCCAAAGATTTTAAGTGTCCAGTGAAAATATAAGCCAATGTTCCATTGAGTTGGTCACCTTTATAGATGTTGCATAATTGTGGGGCAGCACACTCGCTGGCCCGTTTTAGAGCCATATTCTCAAGAATGGGAATTACAGTAATGACTTACAGGGGCTTATTGGGGCAAGGGCCTCTCGTTCTATGAAAGTGTTGTTTGTGAGTAGCAGCAGCCAGGACAGTTACTGATGTTAGCTCTTCTATATCCATCTAGCACATGGTGAAAATGATGACAGGAACCACATCTGCTCTATCAAACACTGCTAGATTATTCTTTAAAAGTCCATTTGATAGTAGGTTATCAAAATGAACAGTCTTTTTCATCCACAGTTTTCAGTCCTTCCCCTGATTTAGAAAGGATGTGATTAGCATGTTTAATCTACTCTGTTATCAAGCAATTTCACTCACTAGCTAGGATGGGAATGTGTCTTTGGAGTGCAATTATTAGCAATCAGAGACTATGATGCACCAGTTGCACCACAGTTAGCCGAGATTGAAAAATGCGCACATCTGAAAGATCGACAAGATAAGCGAGGCAAATTAGATCAGTGAGGTATCAGTGTTATATCAGACATGTTTACGTTGATCAACTAATGGAATTGTACTGTTTGGCTTTTTCTTAGCCTGTTCCTCAGGGCTTGGGGTGCTGGCATTTAGACCCGATTACATTCTTCTGTTCTGTCACTGAAAACTGGTGTATGTAATTTGTTCATTTAAGACTCAGCTGCCTATTACAGGGTTACTCAAAAATAATAATATCTTTAGCCAGTAGCCAATAGCTTCAGTCAAGTGTGATAGGCTCTCAGCGTAAAATAGTTTGAGATAGGGCTGGACGGTTAATCGAAACTGAAATTGGGCGGCTGTGGCTCAGTCGGTAGAGCGGGTTGTCCACTAATCCACTAATCGTAGGGTTGGTGGTTCGAATCCCGGCCCGGGTGATCCCATGCCGAAGTGTCCTTGGGCAAGACACTGAACCCTAAGTTGCCCCCGATGGCAAGCTAGCACTTTGCATGCAGCTCTGCTACCATTGGTGTGTGAGTGTGTCTCATTAGTAAGTCGCTTGTAAATGTAAAAAAACGATATTTCTGTAAAGCTGCTTTGAGTCAATGTACCATTGTAAAAAGCACTATACAAATTGATAAATTATTATTAATTATTAATTATTAAATTCAGAATCTCTAACTGATGTAATTTGCTCTTGTCGGTTATTTATTTTTTTAATCCTGTCATTACTTTCCCCTTAAACACATACTCCCGCGTGTGTAGTCACGTGACTCTGCTCCTTCCAGTTAGAGGCATGGAAGCAACATGGAGGCGAACTCTAACACTGAGTCAACTGAGCAACAGGAGCAGCTGATACCAAAGAAAAACATGGTGTCCCTTATTTGGACGCATTTTGGCTTCAGTAAAGACGACACCGAACAAAATGACTTCATAAACATTGCAGAAAAACCGTTTCAGCGCCCACAGGTAATACCATCAATCTGTTTCAACACTCGGAGCACAATCATGTAACCGAATATGAACAGTGCACGGCTAAAAAAAACATGAGAGACTGACAAACGCTTAACAAGATCCTCCACAAAGCAGGTGTCAATAACACCAGCATTTACAAAATGCTGCACAATATTTACAGTACAAAGTCAGTAAACTATGAGGGCAACCAAAAACCCCAAAAAACTAAATAACCTTTCATTAATCGTAATGGAGTTAAGATGTTCAATTAATCGAGATTTAGATTCTAGGTCATATCGTCCAGCCGTAGTTTGAGGCTATGTTATTTATTGTCGTTCTGCCTCACATAAATCTATGGTCACAAACTTCTGCTGTCATTTGGATGTATTCAGTAGTCTCCACAAAATCATAACCTCATTCTAGTACACACATGCTTGTCCAAGAATACTATGAAGCTACTACGAGCTGGCACAGCAACAAAAACAAGGGCTTTTGTTGTCCCCCTTACAAAAACTATTCTTCAGGACATGACGAGTGTTTGTATCCTGCAAGATTCATCGTGGGGAACTACGGTTGGTGACAGCTGAATTTGTGCGTTCGAATACCTTTGTGACTACGCTGAATCGACTCAGTGAATCGAAACTTTTCTCGAAAAAGATTTGCTTACTGGTGTTTTTTTTTTTTTTTTACATTTACATTTATTTATTTAGCAGACGCTTTTATCCAAAGCAACTTACAAATGAGAAAATACTGTACAAGCAAAGCGATATGAAGCAGAGAACAATACAAGTAGTGCTACCATACAAGATCCATTAATTGAGTTCCAGAAGACGCAAAGTGCACAGAGTAGAGGTGCAGGTGAATTTTTTTTTATTATTTATTTATTTAGTTAGTTTTGTTTAGTTCATGGAAGAGGTCGGTCCTTCAGTTGTTTTTTTGAAGATGGTGAGAGATTCTGCAGTCCAGATTGAGGTTGGAAGTTTGTTCCACCACTGAGGAACAGTTAGTTTGAATGTTCTTGAAAGGGACCTTAAGCCATGCTAGGTAGATACAGTACTACTAAGCTTTTTATGCGTTGTGAATGACTCACTGAATCATAGACTCAACCGATTCAATTACTCAACCAAGTCCTTCATGACTGAAGTATTTTATTTCTGCAGGAGGTGTGCAGCAGGATTGTTCCCTTGTGCATGTTTCTATTGTACTGAAGGATTCATTTTAAAAACCTATAGGAATATCCTGCACGGTTTGTCAGTGTGTCCTGCAGCATTTCATTATTCCTGCAAGATACCAGCGGACATCTTGCCGAAAAATGAAAATCCTGCAGGATTCCTGTAGCATTTTTTTATTTATGTTTTTTTAGTACAGGCAAGGTTTTATTAAGTATTCATAGTCATATAGTAATGTCTTTATATTCATTCATTCATTCATTCATTCATTCAAGAGGTAGGTCTTCAGTTTACCCAGTATTGGTAAAATACCCATGTATTTTTTTTTTGCTATTCCTAAATATAGATGAACTCATCATTATCATGTGGCTTCTTTTACAGTAAATGTTACAGTATCTGGCAGACAGCACTTGTTGGGGTTGTATGATACAGCTGGGCAGGTAAGTCACAAGTCATTACATCATTTACACGAATCACTTGTGTAGCACGGTGCATGAAAACATATAAAGTATTCTCAAAGCCCAGAATTTCACTAATAACGTATACGGTGTGTTCAGACCTAATGAAGGGCATATTTTGTTGGACATGTGCATTTTTTAAAAGAAATTTGGACAGTTTTGACATGCTGATAAATGACCATAGCTGTTTCTCCAATAGATCACTCTGGACTGGTTCCCTTCATCATCTAACTGTTATTGGTGGCTTTTATTGCTTTGTATCAAATAACTCAATATCTCCAATGTAAATAAGCCTCTTCAGATGGCTTTTAATAGGGAACACATGAGAAAGGCACACACAATATTATATAGCCTACATCCATCTGGAAGAGAGGGAAGCGTGTCATGTGTTATCGACTCAAACTGCTGTGTGCTTGTTGGCTATAGTCTGCAAACACCGTAATGGGAGACTTAATACAACAAGCAGCACATATTCACTGGATGGGATGATAGCATGAACAAAAATGCTGATTAAGTATTAATTCTACAAATGAGGTCCAAGGCAGGCAACAAATTAAAAGCAACGGGTATAATATAGGGGGAAAAAAACAATGTCTTATTAAGTTGTTTGTCTACGATAACCAATCAAAACACCATTGTGTAAATTGTACACATCTCTGTACCGGTACTGGAGGGATGAACACCATTCTTTCTAAAGACATTCCCTGACCTGTTGTTTAGATGATAATGATGCTGTACACATCACGTTTTTTCTGTCAGTGGTTTCCATCCTGAGCTCCAAAATCCAAACATATCTCTACCATATTTCTGTACAAACAAGTGAAATGCTTTTATTCATAGAGCTGTTGTTATTTATATAGTCCGCGATGTTTGTGCACTATGTACAGGGCAGCATATACACTCAGTCAGCACTTTATTAGGAGCATCTGTACACCTACTCATTCATGCAGTTATCTAATCAGCCAATAAAAATAAAACAAATAAAGTGAGCGGCAGTTCTGCGAACGAAAATGCCTTGTTGATGAGAGAGGTCATGGGAAATGGCCAGACCGGTTCGAGCTGTCAGAAAAGCTACAATAACTCAGATATCCACTGTGTACAATTGCGGTGAGCAGAAAACTGTGAAGAGCAAGAAGTAGAGTGTTTTATTGGCACACTTTGGGCCTCTTAATACCAATCATCACTTGAATGCCTCAGCCTATTTAACCATGTGCATCCCTTCAATTTACACATCTTCTAATGGTTTTTTTTTCCAGCATGATAA
>JAFFST010050526.1:0-25692 GCA_022414735.1 Noturus placidus | reverse complement strand
GTGTACAGTCATGTGAAAAAATAAGTACACCCCATGGAAATTGTTGGCTATTTGGACAAGCAGACATTTGATCCTCTTTGAAACAGCGCCTATTAATAAAGTTGATACACTTGAACAAAACCACAAGGAAAAATATCTTTTTACATAATTTATTCAACAGAAATATCATCAGATATGATATTCTTCTGTGGAAAAAGTAAGTACACCTTTGTCCTCAGAAACTAGTATTGCCTGCTTTAGCAGAAATATGTCTTGTAGGAATTTTGCATAATTGTCCACCAGGCTTGCTGGAATTTTTGACCACTCTTCCATGCAATATTTTTTCAGTTGTAAGATGTTTGAGGGTTTTTTTTGCATGTATAACTGTATCAAATGCCCCCACAAAATCCCAAGAATGGGATTAAAATCTGGGCTTTGACTAGGCCATTCCATGACCCTCCATTTCTTCTTTTTGAGCCATTCCTTGATGGATTTGCTAGTGTGCTAAGGATCATTATCCTATTGAAAGGATAATGGGCAGATGGTTACACATGATCTTAAAGCACTCTTTGATACGATGCAGAATTCATAGTTGAATTAATGAATGCAAGTTGTCCAGTCTCTGAGGCAGCGAAGCAACTCCAAACCATAACATAACACAAAACTTTTTCACAATATTATATACATTTACATTTATTCATTTAGCAGACGCTTTTATCCAAAGCGACTTACAAATGAGACACACTCACACACCAATGGTAGCAGAGCTGCATGCAAGGTGCTAGCTTGCCATCGGGAGCAACTTAGGGTTCAGTGTCTTGCCCAAGGACACTTTGGCATGTGGAGTCACATGGGCCGGGAATTGAACCACCAACCCTACGATTAGAGGACAACCCGCTCTACCGACTGAGCCACAGCCGCCCAATTAAGAGTTGTTTTATATTGACAACATAACCTCTTTTATAGGCTGATTCCTACTATAACGGATTTTACTATGCCTATATTTCAAATTTTTTCATTAGTGACAGTTCGGTCGTTTTGTTTTGTGTGCTCCAGATTGACTTGCGAGACGATCCAAAGACACTGGCCCGTTTGCTTCAAATGAAGGAGAAACCACTGACATACGAGCAAGGCCTCAAGCTGGCCAGAGAGGTATGAAAATCTCATTCATCTCATCTCCAACATACCTTGCCGAAGATGCATACCGCCAGTCTCTGTCATGTTTGTACATGTTTTTATGTTGTGTCTGCAGATTGGTGCACAGTGCTACCTCGAGTGTTCAGCGCTGACCCAGAAGGGACTAAAGACAGTGTTTGATGAGGCCATCCTGACAATCTTCAGCCCCAAGAAACAGAAGAAGTGCTGTATATCATGTAGGAGCTGCTGTACTATTGCATGATCACCGCACCATGAGGCATATCACCTAGTGAACATCAGAAAACATCCTGAAACCAGTCTATCTAAGGCAGGAATGAGTCACAGTCAAGTTCCTTCAGTACCTAAAGAGGGGAAATGAGACACAGCCGAGGGCTATCAGCACCTCCAGCTCTGTGTGTATTCTGCATCACCACTATTGTCATGCAAATGAGAAAATCACACTACAGTTCCGTATTAATCATATTCTGTCCTCCAGGTCTGAGGCTTTTCAGCTGTTTTCTCACATGTTCTGTCATTTCAAGGACTCGCACATACACTGACACTAAAAAACAAGCCATGCTTCACTGTATTGGAGTGGATACAAATGAAAGCAATGTGTATATCTGCTCTGCTTACATTTAACTCCTAAGATGTAGATTGTGTGATAGAGGAGTTTCTCTTTGGGATATGGAAACTTAAAACTGTCTATATAGATGACTATATTGGTCTTTCTTTAGGCTCAATACAAGTGCCTCAATCACACCAAAGACCATTTGCTTCCTCACCTTAAGCTTTAGTCAGGGATGCAGGTCTCGGAATTGCCACAGAGGACCGTCCCCAATTTCCAGTGTAAAAAAAAAAAATCTTGTTTATCCAACCATGAGTTATTTCAAGGTTTGTACATAAGCTTTTCAAAGGTCCGTGTATCAAATGTTGAAAAATCTATTCTTCAGTAAAAGCTAATTTCCTTGCTTTTGCCTCAGATCAATAACATGCTCTTTTCTGCAGCCATGGTCTGAGATAGTTAATAAGGGAAATTCTCAGGAGGCTGGGCCAAATCATCAAAAGGGTGCGCAGATACAGAACAGGAATGGTAGAGATGGGGATACAACACGGTTTAGTTTCCAAGAGGGCCGTTTAAAACGAATATTTCAAACAACACTTAAACCCAATGGTGCTATGCAGTAAATTGCTCACCCTCCTAAAACACAATTACGAGGTTGAAATGTTCTCATACACAAGCATCTCTCTAAGTTTTCATGAGAGAATCTTTCAGAAACTACTCTTTCAGTAGCAGATGTGCCAATGTCTACAGCCAACATCTATAGTTTAACCATAGCGTTTTGTTTTAGTACTATGCAAGTACAGGAGCCACCTGAATACCATGCTTTTTTGTGCCATTTTCTCTCTAATCCCCACCCACTCGCAAACTTTCCCAAGAAACCGGGGAGGATGAAGCTAACATGCTTCCTTTGAGAGATGTGAAAACCAACCTCCACATAACATAACATAGGAGGAAAGTGCGATCTGCGCTGTTCTGCATACATGCCCTCACGGACGCCCTCTATTGGCTAATGTCATTGTGACTTCCCACCCAGAGAGCACGGACAATTGCTCCTGCTTACGGATGGATGGCTGTGGCATCATCAGGATTTGAACTCACCTTTTGATCCGTGAAGAAAATGAGACCTTGGTTTATGGTTGGTTAAATAAATTATAGGAGGTGCTTATTATTAATGTAGTGGACACCCAGATTTTTGCGTCGCTGTTTTCTCGGCACACAGCTTTAAAAAAAGATTAGCCACCTCATCTACCGCCAGAGCTTTTTTTGATCCAATGGAATTGCTTCTCTCTGCCTGCTTAGATTTTCTTGTGGGCACTTCCGCAATAGCGGTGCTATGAAAATCCTCATGGCATGAAGCAGATGCTTTCATTGTCTGCATTTAACAATTATACATATGTCAACACATCCAAGACACAAGATTTTACCAAAAGTCCACTCTGTTGTAATTTCCAACAGCAGTCCTATACTGTTTTACTGCTCCCTTCTGCCAAATCCACCTCCTCACTTGACCTGAGCTTGAAGTTTAGACACGTTCTCACATTCACTTATAGCTTTCCAGCATCTGAAATGACACCAAACACACATATCTGTACGCAGTGCTGTTTAAATGCACACCTGCACTGGCAATAAAATTCCAATTGCCTTGTTGTACACTGGTTGCTGTTAAGTGGCACCTCAGGGACTTCTGGATTGAGCCACCTCCTTGTGAAGATGAGGAGAGCGGCCCCGTACACACCGGAAGAACGAGCCTGAATCCAGACGCCTTCCATGTAGCACAGAGTTAGTTTCTTTTCTTCTTTACAGACACTGTGCCTTACATCATCCTATGCAACAAATTGTATACTGTAATCATACACAGAAGACCAGCATTAGCCCTGGCAACATTAATTATAACTTTCTGTGTTCTTGTATGCTTTTTTATTTAGAATGTGGAGAGAAGTTCCTTTTTACTTGTATATGTATTGGTTTGTACACCACGCATTAAGACAGCAGTTTTAGTTACATCACTATATCTAATAACTCGGCAACTTGGTGCATGACTGCTTTTCTACTCAAATATATTTTATAGCTTGTCCAGATCAGGTGTGCTTAAAACTTAAGAACAAACTGAATTATTTAACTTTCTTTAAGATGCCATTTACACACTTCTTTTCAGCAGATTATACAGTGCCATGCTGAAAGTATATAATCGTAACATGCTATGAAAATGTGGACATCATCCATGAGACACTAAGACTTGTAATCACGCACAGTAGTTTATCACTGTTATGACATGGATATAGTTGTGCTGTACCAAGGAGCTGTAAGTGTTCAATTTAGATCCATGATTGGAGTGCCATCTAGCCCTTGTTTTCAAACCATTCAAACATGGGTTGACCATCTGTGGCAAAAAGTAATGTTTTTGTTTGTGTGTTTTTGTGAAATGCATGCTCAACTGGGTGAAGGTCTGGTGATTGACTTGGCCAAATCGAAAACCTTCTACTTTTTATCTGTGATAAAAGTCCTTTGTTGAGACGGCAGTGTTTCGGGTCATTGTTCGGCTGCATGAAGTTAGATCGGACGAATTTATCTTTAAATTGGAAGACAATGTTTCTGAAGACTTCTACATCATTAAAGATTAGGGAACCAATTCTAGAAGCAGCGGTGCAAGCCCAAGCCATGGCACTACCTCCACCATGTTTCACAGATGAGCGTGTATGGTTTGGATCACAAGCAGATCCATTCTTTCTCCACATTTTGGCCTTTCCCTCACTTTGGTAGAGGGTCATATTTGTTCCAGAACCAATCACCAGCAAAAAAAAAAAAAAAAATAGTGGTGGTGTTTTTTTTTTTTTTTAAACACTGTTTCTTTACTAACAATGGCTGCAATTTGCGCTTCAGTGGTTGAAGATAACAGGATTAAGGGTTTTATTTATTTTTTAATAATATAAAAGAAATTCAAATGCAAAACATGTTAACTAGCATCTGTGATAATGGCATGAAGACATTGTAATGATTAGCTTTTCTGTTTGTTTTTTTTTACATTTATAATCTAGAACTTACGTAAAAATATTTGTACTATCAAAGTAAACAAGATCACATTATTGAAAATAAAGCAGGAAAATGAGAGCGCTTACTTTTCTTCTTCCCATGCTCTTCAGGAAATGCACACGATTATGTAACACGAGATACTCCAAATACTTCATAGGGATGAACGTTTTGAGACCTAAAAGATCAATTTTCCATCACCTATAAGAGATGATTCATGGAAAAGAATGATTCAAGCATTACATATTAAATTAATTCACACATTAATGTAAACATGATTACTATTTTTAAAGTAATTATTATAGAAAAGGTTCAGTAGTGTAGTTCGAGAGGGCTAGGACAGGCAACAATACTGTTTCCTAGATAGGTTTTATGTTTAAATGCTTTTTAAAGATTATAATTATCATAATTTATCAATTTGTATAGCGCTTTTTACAATGGTACATTGTCTCAAAGCAGCTTTTTTACAGAAATATCATTTTTACATTTACAAGTGACTTACTATTGAGAGCACATTCACACACCAATGGTAGCAGAGCTGCCATGCAAGGTGCTAGCTTGCCATTCGGGGCAACTTAGGGTTCAGTGTCTTGCCCAAGGACACTTCGGCATGGGATCACCCGGGCCGGGATTCGAACCGCCAACCCTACGATTAGTGGATTAGTGGACAACCCGCTCTACCCACTGAGCCACAGCCGCCTGAAACATGCACAGAAATATGAAGGAGAGTGGACTCATGTTTAAATATATTTTAGCTTTAGATACATATTTATAAATGTAATATCAGTAGGATACAAATTGCATCACAAGCATGGAACAGCTCAGTATCAAAAGGAGGTTGATAAATACATACAACTACTAAAAACTAAACTCAAACTTTATATGTAAAATTGAATCTTACGCCAGTATATATTATACGCCATCCTGGGGAAGATCGGAAGTTTTTTTTTTTTTTAGACTACTGCATAGGAGTACTACATGACCCTGGTAGATTGTGAAAACAGCAGCATAACACCAAACCTGTAACTTCAAGCGTATATTTACTTGCTGAAATCTCTTAAAGTCTTCTGCATTTATACATGCATTTCTAAACACTCAATTCTAGCACATCATAGACTATTCGATTTCATTCAAGGGGCTTAATATTTAGCAAATCTTTTAAATTCTGCGTGCTTACTGCCCTCTGCTGGTGTAAAAAGTCACAAAGTGCAACATTTCAGTTACACAAAGCAAAGCATAACTACTAGCACTGAAATCAGTCACACAGACATGAATACTGATGGAACTACAGCTTGAAGTAACCTTCTAAAGCTACTTGATCAAAGCTTTTAGACTAGTTTGTGAAGAAAACTTGAAATAAAACAAAAAGATGAAATCTGTTTTTATCACAAAAACAGGTTTATTTAATGTCTCTATTTTTTTTTAATAATTAAGATTTATTCATCAAACCCCTTCTTTTAAGTTTTAACATAAACATAGCAGGGCCATCCAAAAATAATAATAAAAATCACACAAGATTGATGAAAAGGGACAGAGGCCCACAGCCACAGCAATAAAAATACATCTTCCTCATATGTAAAATCCACACCCATGATTTTAATTTGAAATAAAACAATAAAATAAAAACAAACAGGGACAGTGAGTCTCGTGAACACAAACTCTAAATCCAAGTGCTTTAGTCCTAACCCACTATAGTGGATGGCATTTCTGTTGAGGAATAAGACTGGATCAGCATTTAGAAATATGCCACATATGCAGGCTTTCGTTCCAAACACTCATTTAAAAATATTCTAGCTTTATCCATAATATTTTAAGAGCATCCAACAATGTTAAAGTCCAAAGACAAGAGCAAGAGACATCAGAGGTGCCTATGGCTAAGAGTCCAGGATAAGATGTTAAAATTAAAAAAAAAAAAAACTTTTCAAATACACCGAATGAAAGTCCTGAACACTGCTTTACACGAAAGGAACCCAGTCTTCAACGGTGTCCGTTCTTTCTTAAATTCTTCAGACGCAGTGAACTGCATGAACGAAATTCTCAACAGGTCTTGAAATTTTCAAGAAAATACTTCAGCGCGATGATAGCAAGCGCCGTAGCTTACAACTCACTTATCGGCAGTACCAGTGCGGGACCGACACCTCTCCATACACCGAAAGAAGTGCAATGATCACATTTTTAATTGCGTGTAAAACAATGCAGGTGAAAAATGGAGATTCATCTCAATGGAATTTGTGATTACATTTTTTATACTGTGAAGTTTCTGGACTGGTAGAGTAGTCAAACATTTACAGGACACGGTCATGAAAATGTGAGGTGAAACATCTCTCTGAGGATAAAAACAAGGAGACATGGGACAAAGAACCTCAAGACTGAATGAAGGCCTCAAGACTGCATGAATTAATGACTTGCATTATGGGGAGTCTTTGGGACCACACTCTGGTGAGACATTTAAAAAAAAAAATTTAAATTAAAAACATGTTCTCAAAGGCAAAGGGTTTTCAAGATACATCCCTTAATGTGGTTGATTATCTTTATTTTAAATGGCAAGGAGTGTATATAAAGTCTTCCCACCCAAGGTAAGCACACCTTGTCCTTTTCTTTTTTCTGTATCATCACCGTCAAAGGAAATGGACTAGAAAGGGTTTTTTACAGTGCTGGTGGGGGGAAAAGGATAAACAAATGCAGGAGCGTACAGTAAAGTATGCAGCACAAGGAGCGTGGAGATGTGGCGTCCCTGTGGCAGAACCCTGACGTAGGGATCGTGCTACATCCACATTTAAGTGGGGATGATGCCATCGCTGTTCTGAATTCCTCGCATCAGCTCCAGCTCTTCCAGCTTCTGCCACAAGACCTCCCGCTCTTTCTCCTTCTTCTTTTCCCTGAGACATGGATACAAAAAGGAAAGCCAGACAGGTATAGATTTCTTCATGCAGGTGATATTTACTTATAGTTCCACCGGAAACCAAAATGGTAGGCAGCTTACCGCTGACGTTCCGATTTGTAAGTCGCGGCAAGTTCATCAAAGAGGGCGCTGTTCATCTCCATGAATGCTTTTAGCACGTTGTAGATTAAAGCAGATATTGCTCTGGTGATGGAAAAAAATAAAAAAAAGTCAAAGTAAACGAGGATGATAAAAAACCATGAACAAACATTACACTGAATACTTTTTGGCGCTAGAATACACACTGGACACGACATGCAGGCAATACATGTAGTACGTGGAAATTTGTCCAATCGAAGCTTTCCACAACTGCAACCAGAGGGATTAGAGCAAGGACACCATTTGATTTCATCAGGAAAACTAATGACAACTTCAGCTGGGGGCATGGAGGTTGGGCCAGCTATTAATTATAATTACATCACACCCACAACACGGGTGGGGGAATGAATGAATGAATGAATAAATAAATAGCATATTTGTCCAATAATAATGCTGATATTGAAAACTAGAACACACAAAGAGGGTCAATACAATTAAAAGTGTTAAAGATTGTTAAAGAAAGGGCATCTACCAAACATTGTTTTAAATAAATATACTGTAATTCGAAACATATGGAAATTACAAAATAAAAAGCAGGATGTGTTGGGCTGCATTGTTACACAAAACTCACACTTATCAGGGAGTTAGTGCGGATTGAAAGGTTAAAGTGGAAGTGTTATTTGTTCCATGGGACGAGAATCAGTGTATCAGAAGCTCTCGGCTAACTGGCCCAAATGGTCTCCTGGATATCCAGCAATCGATGAATTGCAGGGTGAGACCCAATTCAGAGTACACTTACGGGTTCCAGTGCTCTTTGGAGATCCTGTAGAGACTGGCAAACATGATGGGCAGGATGACACTGGAGTTCTCCTCTATCAGACTCATGATGTACTCATTGTTCCAGTAATACAGGGCTCGCTCAGCCACCTGCCATGGAGAAGAAAAGGATGACCATTTTTGACACTGCAGTGATTTGGGGCAATTAGAAGGGGTTTAAGCTTATATATAGTAAAATGTGTGGGTGTGTCTAAGGGTATAAAATACAGACCTGAAAGTGAGGACTGGATACACATCTGGAAATCTGCTTGAACAGAGGCTCCTGGACCTTGACAAACTGTGTGGGCTCAATCACATCTACAATCTCCTCCAGCTCACCAAGGAACATAACCTAAGAACATAAAACTGAGTAGGCATCTTCCTTCATGGGGCAAGCAACAGCCAATCACCATGAACAAACTTGTAGCTACTCTGCAGCGTGTGGACGAGACGAGCGACTTGGTTACAGCAGGGCAGATACGGCAGCATAACACTTGTCCTCGCTCCGATGTTTCGCTCTTATCCAAGAGCTCAACACTTTATAGTCAGTGTATTTAAACCAGACTTGTCTTACTGTCTTACATAGGAGACTTAAACTTGGGTGTTAAAGCACACCTATTATGGTTTTGACTGTGCCAAATTTTGTTTTAAAGCTCTCATACAATAGTTACATGCATCCAAGATCAAAAAACACTTTAATGTGCTCATAATTTAAACTAAAGCACCACCCCAAGTTCAAAGATCTGTTCTAAAGGATTCATTCTAAACTCCTCCTGTCAGTGAGCATACTCTGCTCTGATTGGTCAGATGCCCCTGTCTGTTGTGATTGGTCTACCACTGTACACGTGTTTCAAAAAAGGAAACGCCCACTACCATAATGAGTTTTAGCTCTTTCTGTTCATGAGCAGCGGATGAAGACCAGAGGCGGGTCTTTCGTTACCAAATTATGTAGGTTAGTACAGGAAGCAACGTCTGGAATTACTGACGACTCGTTTCAGCTGTTCAGAATCAGTTCCTTCTTTTGGGAGTCGATAACTCTTTGTCCGGTGCTTTGATATTTGAAAATTGGCAGACGTTTTTACATTCACAAACAGTTATACAAACACACTACATGAAAGGTAATATTTGAAAAACTATAATAGGTGCACTTTAAAATGCTAAAAAATAACTAAAGGTTCACAAGTCAGAGACATTTGATCAACTAACAGGAATAGTGTTTCTTTTTTTAATTAAACATAAAATTTTCATTTACCTCTTTCTGACTGCAGGTTTTCGGCCAGAACTTTAACAAGCCTCTTATCACCTGAAAGGTTCGAAATCAAATGAGAGAAATAGGGAGGAAAAGAAAAGAAAAAGAAAAAAAAAGAAAAAACTACTATCAAAGAGAAAGACAAGTGAGCAGGATGCCACTTACAGGTTCTGTTAGCATGGGATCTTTCTCTAGGAATTGCACAATACAGTAGGCCAGCTGCAAGAGACAGAAATGTTGATAAGTGTGTGTGCTGGCTTAACAGGAGCAGCAGTGAAGAACTCTTACAGTCCTCCTGACTCCACTCACTGTTCTCCCTCAATGGAATCTATAGACAGTGCACTCGTTTACTTGGAGTGTCCTCTATTTCACCCCTTTTGAGTTCAAGTACTGAACAAACTCTTTAATAATAACAAATCAAAAATACTTGGTAAAAATCTGTGTTGAGACTGATTCTTTCATGCCCCGTATGTCAGATAAGTAGCTTCACTTTTTAGCTCCACAGTGTGAAATAAAGCGTCAAGTGTCACAAGCATGGACAAACAAACAAACAAAAAACTTAACTGTAAAACAGCCAAAGCAGGCACAGGGCCCAGAATACCTGTGCATGGAAGAGGGACAAACTTCTTGCTGAGTGCAGAGGCAGTAAAACCTTTACCAGGAACTGCTTATGTTCAGCTTTCAGAGGAAGTGCAAAACCATTGATGATACTAGAAAGGGGGGTGCAGTCATGAGTCTCATTACACAATGACAGTGTACATTCTGCACTAATATTAAAGACTAGTCAGGCTTATACCTTCCCAAGATCTCCAACAGCTCAGCCACTCCATTGAAATGCTCAGTTTCATACACAAACCTTCTCCCAACAGAGATGTGGAGACAGGAGACACATTCAAAAACAGAGCAGATGTCAGCAATGCAATATTCAACATCATCTGATTTGACGAATTACTTCCCAAAAAAAACAATAAGCATTTCACTTTTCTTACCCTAGAAAAATGTTGTTGATCTGTTTGCGGATGAAAGCCCTGAGACCGAGGAACTTGCCATAAATTCTGTGCAGGACAGTCTTCAAGCAGTCCCTCTCACGAGGGTCCTCACTGTCAAATAGCTCTAGAAGCTGAGAACAAATAGTGTGAGTGTAAGGCACTTGGTTAACAGGCAGGTTTCTTTAGCAACACACACACACACACACACACACCTGAACAAAATAAATCAATGCATTTCTATAAACACACCTGTAGTACAAATTTCTGGTCAATGTATTTTTTGGCAATGCTGGGCTGAAATTCCTGACTCTCCAAGAAGCGAATGAAGAACTCATAGACGAGCTGGACAGACAAGGATTGGGTAAAGTTTTCTGCCAAGGATAAACCTTTGGATAGTATAATTCAACAAATAGCACAAGATGACCTGGGACAGAATGACTTCTGGTTGCTGTGAATTAAGTGGGGAAATAAATGCGCCCTCTGGTCTACCTGCAAGTGGGGCCATGAAGCTTCCAACGTCGGCTCATCCTCCTCTGGGTCAAACTCACTACTGTCACTGGGAGGAAGTGTCCGGAATATGTTACAGGACACCTAAAAGACAGAGACAGAGAGAGAGAGAGAGAGAGAGACAGAGAGAGAGAGAGACTAAGGGAAACTCTGAGGCAGTGATGCGTCTAAAGAACAACCATGTTTACCAATGACAAATGATCAACATGACCATCACCAACCATTCTGACAACCTCTGGATACGTCTGTTCAGTGAGGTAACCTCGGCTAACGGTGACATAGTCCACCAGCTCGTTCAAAGTAGAGCGCTTGTACTCCTTCATCTTGAGGTCAGACAGTGTGTCCATGAAGTCAAACAGAGTGCAGCACTGCTGCAGCTTCTTTAGAAACAACTCTGGCTGCTCTTGGGCAGACACATCTAGAGGGATAGAGTGCGTGAGATGATAGGAGGAGAAAAATAACAGAAGGGTGCACTTTGTGTCACTGTGCATGCACATCAGAGGATTCTATGAAATCTGCATCTTTTCCTCTTCCATGCGTTAGAAGTGAAACCCATCTCTCAACCACAAAAAAACCCGCTTCTCCTGTGTCGAGTTTATTTATCTTTTCCTTTAAACAAAACTGAACAAATACTACTATATGGCCAAAAGTATGTGGGCACTTGTCAATCACAACCTCATTCAAAAACCATTGGCATTAATATATAGTTTGTCCCCCACCTTTGCAGCTATGAGACTCTACTCTTTCAGGAAGGCTTTCCACTATATTCTGTAGCGTGGTTGTGGGAATTTCTGCCCACTCAGGTTGGGCAATGAGGACATTGGAAAACCATGGCTTCATGAGGTTTACTTTGTGCACAGGGGCACTGTGATGCAGGACCAGGTTTGGGCCCCTTAGTTCCAGTGAAGGGAAATCGTAATGCTACATCATACAAAGGCATTCTATACAATTGTGTAAGGAACAGTTAGGAAGGCTATGAGTGTGATGGTCAGAAGTGTCCACATTCTTTTGGCCATATACACAGGGTGTCCCATAAGTCTCCACACGCAGGGGAAATCAATACTTTGTGATGTGCCGAAAAAAGGCTGAAAACAGGAGTCGAAAATATATGCCAGCACACCCCGCCCCTCAGTACTCAGATTTCACTATCTAGCCGATGGTCATCACGGAGAGACCTGGGCAAACGGCGATCATGTCAGCGGTTTGGAAATACTTAAATGTTTCTGGTAAGGACATCAAATTTGCAATCTGCAGTGTTTGCTCAGCGGAAATTTCAAGCGGGGGTATGGTGCACTTCTCCACGACAGATTTGATACACCACCTGGAAACACGACATTCCATTCAATATGCAGAGTACAGAAAAAACAACAATGCTTAATAAATTAATTAAAAAAAAAAGTACCCCAACTAGCACACAAACACCATCGGTCACCACAGTCTTTGAAAAGGCTAAGAAATTTGCACATGATGGTGCCAGAGCACGTAGCATTACAAAGAAAATAATGGACTTCATTGCCTTAGATGATCAGCCACTCTCTATTGTGGAGGACTTTGGATTTCATAGGCTCATAACATATTGAGCTATGATACACACTGCCAAGCAGATGCTATTTTACAGAAACCAGTCTACCTGAAATGTTTGACCGTGTTGCAAAACACTTTCTTGAGCTTATGACCACAGACATTCAAACTCGAAGTTTGACCACAGATATTTGGAGCTCAGACACAAGTTCAACAAGCATGCTTAGCTTAACAGCGCAGTGAACAGATGCTGATTTTAAATTGCAAAACATTTTGCTATACACATACATGAGATTGTTGGGATGCACACACCAGCAACAACGATATATGATGCTTTAGCTACCGTGCCTGACACGTGGCATGTCGACAAGTCAAAAGTTCATCTGATTGTCAGAGATAATGCACAGAACAAGGTAAAGGCTATGGAGGACAGTGCATACCGCTGCAGTTGGCTTTGAATGAAACAGCAACAGTGAGAAAAATTGTAGGTCACTTTAAGCATTCTCCGCTTGCTTATTACCGATTGCAAGCATTGCAAATAAGGTGTGGGACGCCCGCCAAACAACTTCAGCAAGACTCACTGGAACAGTACGTACATATATTGCAAAATCTACTTGAACAAAAGAGTGTCCTAGCTACATACAAGACTGAATACGATCTACCGGCAACTTTGAGTGCACATCAGTGGATGTTACTGGAAAATATCGCATTGAATCTTCTCATTCAGTTGGAACAATTAAACAAGCAATGAAATAAGCTCAGCTACTGTGTCGGTTGCTGAAGGTATTCCCATCCTCGCAGCACTGAAGCGTCTGCTCAGTAAAGAGGTGGGAACCGATCAAAAAACCTCTACTGGACACAGTCAATACACGCTTTCTAGATACAGCGTCCAACCCTCTGTACTGCATTGCAACATTATTAGATCCGCGATTTAAAGAACGTTACTTTGAGGCAGAGAAAAAGCAGCCTGCAAGCGAATTGTTAAAGGCAGAGCTAAAGGTGATCTTCTGAAGGATCGACATGCAGCACAGAACAAAGTGTGCCAGAGAAACAGGCGCGTGCATGTGATGAGGTGCAAATACCCTCACTTTCTGAAACGTTTGATGAAATTCTACAGGAAAGAGCCCCGATCTACAGCAGTGCCATGACAAGCGCAGCTACACCACAGCTGGAGACTTATACAGCTGAACTTTCCTTTGCCAGAAGCAACAATCCCCTTCACTATTGGCGCATGATATATATATAATTTATATTATATATATTTTTCAAATAGCCTTTAAGAATGACAAAAACAAACGTATTAAAATCATTCTCATGGCTGGAACGGGAAGCTGTCGCAGTGGACTTCTCTCTCACAGACACACACACGACACTTGTCACACTGGGAGCGACAATATATGGCAATCATATAGAGGATGTTTTGTAAATAAAGTTAGATTTTGATACTTTATGGAGACTTCTGGGACACCCTGTAGAGTATTCTCTAAATAACGCCCATGTAGATATGTTCTCTGTGAACAGCTGATATCGAACACGGTGGATTTGATACCTTTCAGTAGTGGCAGTTGCACTAGTTCGATGGGTTTGTCCTGAGATCTGAACTGAGACGAGCTCTGCGCTCGCTTCTGCTTAGCTTTCCGGACTGACTTCCTGGATAAGCCGTCCACCTTGTCTACGGATGGGGGTGTGGTGGCTGCTGAAGACATAGCCCTGAAACAGAGAAGAAAAGAAGGAAAAGAATAAAAGCAGTTTGAACTATAAGCGTTATGACAATTACTAAAAGTTGTTTTTTGGGGTTTTTTTTTAAAGAAACAATTATCAGACATAACATCTATTAAAAACCTCAGCAGTGGTTTCTACAGTTCTGCAAAGACTGCTGCACAATTGAGATAACAGTGTACAAACATCCAGGTACATTCAGAAGAGTACGTGACAAGGCAAGCTCACTTTTCCCCCGGACCACAGTCTGCCATCAGATTGAAGCATACATATCCCCATAGCAACCACAGCAAAACAATGAATCTTTAGAAGCATTAAAGCTCAGCTTAATTTATTGTCACTTTATAAACTTACTTTGTATTCAAGTAGAATGGTTAATAGGCATAAACCTGCCTTGATAATTTATTTACAGTGTGCAGCAGTAAACAATAAATAATAGCACCCACAATGAATGTAAAAATCAGGTGATATTAATTTGACCACTTCTTCAAGACACCAGAGGCTTTTTACAAGTCGGCTGTAACTGCAATGTTTACAAGGTCAGGAATGCTTGCAGAATTAGGCTTATTATTATTATTATTACTATTCTCTACTATACTCATTAAGTTTAAAATAAAATGACCTACAACACCCGTGCCCAGTGTGGAACAACAGCATCAAAGAAAAAAGTTTGGTTGCTCTGCTCCGAAGTCAGATAGCAGGCTATTAAGGTTCACACAGGATACAAAATAGACGAAAAAGAAACATTTTACGGGACGCAACACAGATACTGTGTTTTCTGACAGACATAATCGTCAACTATTGACGAAGTGTCCTTGGGCAAGACACTGAACCCTAAGTTGCCTCCGATGGCAAGCTAGCACCTTGCATGCAGCTCTGCTACCATTGGTGTGTGAATGTGCTCTCATTTGTAAGTTGCTTTGGATAAAAGCTTCTGCTAAATGAATAAATGTAATGTAAAAATGTAACTATTGCGATAGTTGATTCCAAAGCTTAATGACTAAAACAATGTGAGGCGGTCTGAGAAAACCTGTATTCCAGCCACAATGGGATAATACAGAAAGCGTATACTTATAAAAGGCTATTACTATAATTTATACTGTAAACATAATGACTTCTCATAACCTTAATAACTAAATGGCAATCATAGAATGACTAAAGATCAGCTATAAGTCTATCAGCTACAATTAAAGGCTGGTATAAAGACAATTCTCATGGCCATTATTATAATTTATTAGATACATTTTAAGTTGCATGCTAATGAAATCAATAAATAGCAGTTGCTTTTAGACAAACAGTGTGTTGGGCACCTTTCAGTCAAATTATATTGGACTCTTCGAATGCAACTCTCTCCCTCATCACTGCTGGGAGTCATCAGGCTTTAAAACACCTTTAATTCTGAGTGCAGACGAGAAACAATTCAAGGACGCTTATATTTGACAGATACGATTGTAACGAGATTATCAAGGTTATTCACTTCGCCGGTCAGTGGTTTTAATGTTACGGCTATACATGTCACAAAAAGTCCAGTAATCCTCATAATTCAGAAAAAAAAAGGCCACACATTGTTGATAGTATGGTCAAAAGTGTTTAAATAAATAGCACAGACGTCTCTCTGTACTTCTTCCACAAATGGCTGGGAGCTAAAAGCACTGTTACGGTTGTTTGGAAGCATGAACTGTGTCAGACTGAAGCTGCTCCATTTCAGGGTTGCCTCACTCTAGATAGAAAATCTAGCCCTGAGGTAAAATACTGTGCTGTTGTCTGTTGAAAACAGCATGCAATACAATGCCACACGCGACTGCCATACACAGGTCAGTGAAAGAGAACACCCATGGCATGTTAAAGAGTGTGCAACATCATTAGTCTTGTGAAGCTGGGCAGATGAAGGATGGATGAGGTAGCAGCATGTTGATCATCCCCGCGACTATCAGCACTTATATAAAACCTCAGTACACATCCTCATAAGCCCGGTGAGGTTTAAAGAGGTCTAGCCTGACAGGACACTTTCATGTTTTAGCACATTCCTCACAGTCACAGGCACAAGAAGTGGAGGAAGGAACTCCTCACTGCCACATGCTTCGCACACTGTAATAAGTCATTACTGGATAAAGCGGTGTGCCAAGGACATGATCTTAACAGGAGCACTGGCCTTCAATCAAACTGAAAATGTTCAGAACCAAGGTTAACAGACTGCCTGTGCTGCACCTGACTACACTTCACTGACCTTCACAGGTCAAAGTTCATCACCATGCACATTTTATTATCTTAAATTCCTACCCTGGGTGTTAGCAAACAGAGACGCAGTCAATGAGCACACAAACCATAACGTATGGCAACGGTAGATTTAGTAGAATCAAAATTATCTCGAAAGAGATGCATATTCAGCTGGCCCAGTCTAGGAAATAATCTCTTCACTAGTCTGATGGGGGCTGGAGAAGACCAAAGCCTTGATGTAAAATCAAGAAAATGCTGCATTCAAAGCATGCAGTAAAACTTGGAGATGAAAGCCGCTTCTGTTGCTTCATCTATGTCCAGAATTTCAAAATGTGCATGTGACAGATAATAGAAAAAAAAATAACCACTGGCAACCTCCATATGAGGAAAAAGAGCTGTAAATGGAAAGTTCAGATTTATAGTGCTGTGAAAAAGTATTTCTTCTGTTTTTGTGCATCCCTCACTAAATTATTTAAGAAATTAAAAACAAAATCTATGATAAAACAAAGGCAATCTGAGAACATCCAAAATACAGGCTTTTAAATTATAATGTTATTTATGGAAGCTAAAACATTATTCAATACCAACTGGGCCTGCGTGAAAAAGTATTTGCCCCCTTAGTTACTAATTCCCCCAAATCCTTAAAACTGCATTCATAATGGGGTTCAGTTGGACTAGATGTAACTGCAAACCCTGTTCAATCAAATTAACACTTAAATAGAATTTTTTTGAACAGTACCACTACAACACAGATACTCAGTAACACACTATGCCAAAATTGAAAGAAATTCTAGAAATGAAGGTGATTGAAATACATCAGTCTGGGAAGAGTTACAAAGCAATTTTAAAAGCTCTGGGACTCCAAAGGACCACCGTGAGAGACATTGTCTCCAAATGGAAAAACTTGGACAGTAGTAAAACTTCCCAGAAATGACCGACCTTCCAGAATTCCTCCAAGAGTACAGCAACAACTCAAACAGGAAGTCACAAAAGAGCCAAGGACAACAACAAAGGACCTACAGGCGTCTTGCATCAATGAAGGTCACTGTTCCACAATCAGAAAGACACAGGGCAGAAATGGCATCCATGGAAGAGTGGACTAGTGCAAACCACTGCTAACCCAGAAGAACATTAAGGCTCGTCTGAATTTTGCCAAAACACACCTTGATGACCCTCAAACATTTTGGGAGAATGTTCTGTGGATTGAGGAGTCGAAAGTGGAACTGTTTGGGGGAAAAAAAAGGGTCCCGTTACATCCGACGTAACCAAACGAACCAAAATAGACATCACACCTACAGTCAAGCATGGTGGTGGAATTGTGAAGGTGTGGAGATGCTTTGCTGCTTCTAGGCCTGGGCAACTTGCAATAATTGAGGGGGGTTTAAAGAAGAATGTCTGGTCTTCAGTCTTCGTCATTTGAAACTCACAAATGACGAAGCACAAATGGCTTATGCAGCAAGACAATGATTCAAAAGCCTAGGCATAAGTCCACATCTGAATGACTTTAAAAAGAAGAAAAAGAAAAAAAAAAAAAAAGAAAGAAGCCAAACTAAAGTTTTGAAGTGGCCTAGTCAAAAGTCCATATTTGAACCAATCGAGATGCTGTGGAAGGACCTTAAACAGGCAGTTCATACTCAAAAACTCTCCAATGTGGCTGAACTAAAGCAGTTCCGCAAAGAAGAGTGGGCCAAATGCTGTGAAAGACTGATCTACATTTATCAGAAGCTTTTGGTTGCAGTTATTGCTGCTAAAGTTGGAACAACCAGTTTTTAAGTTTAAGGGGATCATTTTTTTGTTTCCATAAAAAATAAATAAAAACTTACTCAGGTTGCCTTTGTTATGTGTTGCATTTCATTTGAAGATCTACAACTATTTAGTATAAAATATACACAAAAACACAAGAAATCAGGAAATATTTTTCACAGCACTGTATGTCCGGGTGTCCTGAAGATTGCATACTGCTGTTTTTCTTCCCAAATAAAAGAAACGACTAATCTTTTCTAATGTTAATACTGCAAATTAGTTTTCTAAGACATCATGCATTAAACACAGGTTTGTTAGCTTGACTATTCGATATTAAACATTGATTCTAAACCTGAGAAACACACAATGGTAATTTCCTGTTGGGCAATCTAGTCATTGAGAAGTCGTATATAATAAACGAAAAGTCAAACTCAGTAGGAATAAAACCACCATCAACCCATTGATAATACTGTCAGGACAGGATCAACCTCCAAATTTCAGTTCTGCGGTCAGGTGATTTCCATTATAGGTCCTGCAGTACGCACTGCCTATAAATGTAAATGCTAAAGAACAGTAGTATGGTGAAACATGCTTTGACATGAAAGCAGCCATAAAAAAATGGACTTTGATGGGTAAACAAAAGTTCAAGCAGGGAAGTTTAACGGTCTCAGAGGAATTATTGATATTATCTAAAACCTTCCTGGACCGAGACACCTCCGAGTAAATAAACCCCTGTAAGAAAGCTAAAAAATATCAAATGTCATTTGGTAAAACCTACAGAGTGGTTTTCAAGACAGAGTTTTAGAAAGACATTTTGTATTAGGAAATATGAAAGTTGTGTGAAATTACTTCCAAACTACAGAGCTCTAGTCTAAAGCCAAGGTATAAGGCTTGCGGTGAGAGTCTTGTGTTCCTGGTGTTGGGGACCCACTGTGATTACATCACACCACCCTCACTGTCATTTTGCCTTTTTAGAGTAACAAAAATAATTTCGATCAGTTAGAGAACGGACGCTACAATTAAAAACGGAACGTGTCTTCAATTCAGCATGAGCCGAAGTCGCTGCACAGATCAGCAGGAGTCCGCTCTGTGTATATATCTGAATAATCTCATATAGGATGTGATTGGGTGAGTTCATTTACCCGTCAGATGCACAACACTTTAGTTTAATGGTGTTCATTAGGGATACACCGATCAGGATTTTTCAAAATTGTAATCGCGATCGATATTCAATTAATTGTGCAGCCCTACATTGTACTGTCTTGTAGTGCCACATGAGCATTCATAAGCGGATTAAAACATGGGGGGGGGGGGGGGAGGTAAAAGTGCTAACGACATGACAAAGCCCCCTTTCACAGCAACTTTCTTCCAGCAAGTTCTGCAGACAAGGTTACCATCTTCTATTACAGTTCCCTCAGCATTTTAATAAAATTCAAAAATATTGACCACACTACAGATTCAGTCCTCTTGGAAGGTTGGAAAATCTCCTGAGTGCCGTCACTGTCTTCCGCCATGTTCTCTAACTGAACTAAATGATCGCAACAAGCCTAGTGTTAACCGTTTATCACTCTATACTAGGGCTGGGCGATAAAACGGTATCGATATTTAGCCAGGGTGCCCTTTATCGGCAATGATAGAAAAAATGTTCAATTTAACGCTTGATAACATGTAAAACGACATGAAGTTTGGTTGCATGAACAACCCTCAAGTGTGCATCACCCCTTCCAGACAGTTGAAGATTAGAAAAGGAGAAGGGGGGGGGGGGGAACCCACACACCACACAACACTGGTCTTTTTCCAGTCATCAACTGTCCAGTTTCAGGGAGTCTGTGCACATGATAGCCTCACCCTGGCTTGGATTATTTTCATCTAACAACTCAGTCTATCACATTTCATTCTTTATTCAATGACCACTTACCAAGGCTCTTTAAATTAAATATTTGAGCAGCACTGCTGGAACACAAAGACTTAAAAGTTTCACACGAGGCATAAGAATTCAACCTGATCTCTGTAGGTCTGTGACTGCCTGTAATTACTGACTGCATTTCCTACAAATAGAGATCTTGATTAAAGCAAGCTGTACTAAAAACCAGGTAAACACCTACAATCGACATGGCCAAATAAACAACTACCCTGCGAAAACAACTGCAGGTTATTAGGTATCTGAACACAGAGCTCATCACTTGTTCTCAGTATTTCCACGATTGCTGTCCAAACCCGAAGATCTCAGCTAGCTAAAAGTCTCACACCTTTCAGCAGCAAGCTAGCCAGGTAACGCTAGTGTACTCGCTAAAACACAAGCCCTTAGTGAAGGAGAAAGGACTCTTTCAATCTTACCACCCAGATAAAAGACCAATGAAATGAGCATGTGCAAATGAGGTCTCTTAACAGGGTATTATTGGTTTGATTATCAATCATCAAATTAAAGAAACTAAGACTGAATCCAAATGATTTGTTCACTCACTGACACGGAAATGCATGCGCAAACGCAGGATTTTATCATCAAAATAGTTAGCACACAACCATTCATTTATTGAGGAGTTGGTGTGTGTTATATGATGCATGCTGTGGTGTGCTACATTACTTCATTTAGACTAAAATCCCATCTCATTTTCATTTATTCATTTAGCAGACGCTTTTATCCAAAGCGACTTACTAATGAGACACACTCACACACCAATGGTACCAGAGCTGCATGCAAGGTGCTAGCTTGCCATCGGGGGCAACTTAGGGTTCAGTGTCTTGCCAAGGACACTTTGGCATGGGATCACCCGGGCCGGGATTCGAACCACCAACCCTACGGTTAGTGGATTAGTGGACAACCCGCTCTACCGACTGAGCCACAGCCGCTCCGGAGATGTTAAAGACATCTCCTTTATTAAATAACATGCTTAAATTCTCTATATTGTAAATCCTAGATTATATTGATCATCTGGCATCCGTGAATAGAGTGTTAGTATAGAAACACTGACATATATTACTAGTGTATTATTATAAGCCTGTGACATGAATTACACCTGGAATTGCTATTAAAGCTGCTGTTGTGGAGAAATGGCAGAGCACAGAGTAAACAGTACAGACTCCGCCTCTAAAATATGGCAATGCCTTACATTGCACTACGCTGCTGGCCCCATAACATGACTCGTGTTTTCATGAGAGTAAAATTTGGGATTTGTAATCGTTTGTATGTGGAACATGAGAAACAATGGAAACACTACAGAGTTTTCCTACCCGTTTTCTACTGGCGTCACACATTCATGATCAAATTCAGCCATTTTTCCTGTTCTATCAGAAAACAGTATTTCAGGATATTTTGGCCAAAACGTCTGTAATTTGTATGAAAACTTGGGTTAAAAATGACCGAACACCATCTCAAATGAATGAAAAACCATTCGGATTGAATTTATTTCTCAGGCTGTAATTTTTTTTAAAAATTAAATTACACATTTCCCTAAATGATGAAACTCAAATCCAGACAGCGATAAAATTAGCACAGAAGAACGAGTTGCCAGCAAGTTGTATTTTTTATAAACCTGGATGTTTGAGGATTTTCACGCCGTCAGTTCCTTAAATACCTAATGTTAGATGCTGATAAATTAACTGGAGATGACTACCATTTAGAAAATAAACATCATTCAGAGAATCATTCACTTCTCAGCATTCAACATTCGATATTTAAGGAACTAGCAGAGATACAACTACTCATTATTAATAGAAAACTAAATGCCGACGATAATGCGCATATTTGAGTATAAAATAATGCATTAACGGCCCCTTTAATCAGCCGGTGGGATTTTTTTCTTAACGATTTAATTTCTTTTCCTCCTCCAGAAAAAGCTTTCCCTGGTAGGAAGTGTAGTTGAGGTTTTACCACCAAGAGGTCGAGTACCACTTTGAAAGCATCCAATTTTCGTTTCGTATTTTAGGAAGTGTTTAATATCCGGCGAAGGGTCACTGATTTTTCCAATGTGGGGGGACATCTGCACAGAAAAATCACAGAGGTGTATCTGGATGGCACTAAAATTATCAGAGGACCACCACTTTTTGTGGTAAACAGTAAGTAACTTAGCCTCTAATGTTGTCAGAAACGTTGGGGGGCTAAAATGACAGAGTGCCACAGGAAATTAGCCCAGGACCTATTGTGAATTTCGCCTGGTTGAATACGAGACAACCGACAGATATGTATGCTTTTTCTTTAAGTCAGTCTGACTAGAATTGAACAAATTATGACTTGAAATGCAGGAAAAGCAGGTTACAGGCACCAGTAAACTTTTGTTTACCTGTTACTTAATTACACCCAGATAAGTGTTTTTGGAACAAGATATTTTATAAATAAATCACTGATAGAGTAAATAATTATCAAAATTATCATTGGTCACAGCCGTCCAAATCACACATCTGCCGACATAAATGTTAGCACATTATAAATACATAAACAAATTTAATAAAAGTGCATGGACAGGTTTTGTGGTTTAAAGATGATGAAAATTTTTCTTAGGTGGCCAACACTGAACACACAAACAAACTCCTCTTGCCAAAAGTGAGAATACACATAAGCTCCAGAATATTACTGGTATGGGTTCAAAATACATACATGCATACAGTATCTCACAAAAGTGAGTACATCCCTCACATTTTTGTAAATATTTGATGACCGTTTCATGTGACGACACACAAGCTGTACACTCACTGCTTTAAATTGTAGCAAAGTAACAGTGTAAAGTTGCTGTCCCCTCAAAATAACTCAACACAGACATCAATGTCTAAACCGCTGTCAACAAAAGTGAGTGCACCCCGAAGTGAAAATGTCCAAATTGGGCCCAAAGTGTCAATATTTTGTGTGGCCACCATTATTTTCTATCACTGCCTTAACCCTCTTGGGTATGGAGTTTGCCAGAGCTTCACAGGTTACCACTGGAGTCCTCTTCCACTCCTCCATGATGACATCACCGAGTTGGTGGTTGTTAGAGACCTTGTGCTCCTCCACCTTCCGTTTGAGGATGCCTCCACAGATGCTCAATAGGGTTTAGGTCAAGAGACATGCTTGGCCAGTCCATCACATTCACCCTCAGCTTCTTTAGCAAGGCAGTGGTGGTCTTGGAGGTGTTTTTGGGGTCGTTATCATGCTGGAATACTGCCCTGCGGCCCAGTCTCCAAAGGAAGGGGATCATGCTCTGCTTCAGTATGTCACAGTACATGTTGGCATTCATGGTTCCCTCAATGAACTGTAGCTCGCCAGTGCCGGCAGCACTCATGCAGCCCCAGACCATGACACTTCCACCACCATGCTTGACTGTAGGCAAGACACACTTGTCTTTGTACTCCTCACCTGGTTGCTGCCACACACGCTTGACACCATCTGAACCAAATAAGTTTATCTTGGTCTCATCAGACCACAGGACATGGTTCCAGTAATTCATGTCCTTAGACTGCTTGTCTTCAGCAAACTGTTTGCGGCTTTTTTTTTTTTGCATCATCATTAGAAGAGGCTTCCTTCTGGGAAAAAAGCCATGCAGCGTATGGTCTGAACACTGACAGGCTGACCCCCCCACCTGCCCAAGTTAAACCGCTGTATGGTCTTGGCCACCGTGCTGCAGCTCAGTGTCAGGGTCTTGGCAATCTTCTTATAGCCTAGGCCATCTTTATGCAGAGCAACAATTTTTTCTGATCCTCAGAGAGTTCTTTGCCATGAGGTGCCATGTTGAACTTCCAGTCAGCAGTATGAGGGAGTGTGACACCAAATTTAACACACCTGCTCCTCATTCACACCTAAGACCTTGTAACACTAACAAGTCACATGACACCAGGGAAGGAAAATGGCTAATTGGGCCCAATTTGGGCATTTTCACTTAGGGGTGTACTCACTTTTGTCGCCAGTGGTTTAGACATTAATGTCTGTGTGTTGAGTTATTTTGAAGGGACAGTAAATTTACACTGTTACACAAGCTGTACACTCACTACTTTACATTGTAGCACAGTGTCATTTCTTCAGTTTCTTCACATTAAAAGACATCAAATATTTACAAATATGTGAGGGGTGTACTCACTTTTGTGAGATACTGTATAAACAAACATAAAAAATGATATGTGCAGACAGCTCAGCAAATTTTTCAGAACTTTATCGTTAACATTTAACGCAGAGCATTAAAACATTGCCATCACTTTTAGTGTGTGAAAGTCTAGATTTGTTAGCCAGCCTGCACCTCTACTCTGAACAAACCACTTTCTTAATTATTTCCTCATTATTTGCACAATTCATGACTGATATCGATGACCACAAATCCCCCTGTACACTACTTGCAATAAGTAAAAACGTAAGCTGGTATATTCTGAATTTCACTTAACAATTGTAAAAAAAAACACATCAGGTAAGACCAGGACTTTGTTAAAGCGTAACCTATTATGGTTTTGAAACATATCTAATTTTATTTTAAAAGGTCTCATAAAATAGATTTACATGCATCCAAGAACAAAAAAACACTTTAATGTGCTCATAATTTAAACTACAACATTACCGACCCCCACCCCCCAAGTCACAAACGAACTCATTCAATGATCCGTTCTAAAGGATTCATTCTAAACTTCTCCTTTCAGACATTTTCCAAAAGGAAACGCCCACTACCATAAGTTTCAGCTCCATCTGTTCACAGCCAATAAAGACCAGAGGCGGGGCTTTTAGTTACAAACCTACGTAGGTTAGTACAGGAAGTAAGTCGGGAATTCCTAACGACTCGTTTCAGCTGTTCAGAATCGGTTCCTTCTTTTAGGAATCAATCAATAACTCGTTTGTCCTGCGCTTCCATATTTGAAACTTTGCAGACATTAATACATTCACAAACAGCTACATAAACACTATATGAAAGGTAATTTGAAAAACCCTAATTGGTGGACTACATATTCCTCCACAGGCCCTTCACCTGCACTACATAAGATAAGGAACAGCCGAGCATACTCAAAAACTTTACAGCAAACTATTACAGTTCATGAAGTATTAGGGTACGCAGACTGAAATCTGAGCTACACTAAATAATTATACATACACGATACAGAAGTTGTATCAGAAGTTTAGGGCGGCTGTGGCCCAGTCGGTAGAGCGGGTTGTCCACTAATCGTGGGGTTGGCGGTTCGAATCCCGGCCCGGGTGATCCCATGCCGAAGGGTCCTTGGGCAAGACACTGAACCCTAAGTTTCCCCCAATGGCAAGCTAGCACCTTGCATGCAGCTCTGCTACCATTGGTGTGTG
>JAFFST010050525.1:160041-202693 GCA_022414735.1 Noturus placidus | reverse complement strand
ACAAATTGCATTTTGTGTTTACTTGTGTTGTCCTTGACTATTGTTTAAATTGGTTTGATGTTCCGAAACACTTAAGTGTGACAAACATGCAAAGGAACAGGAAATGAGGAAGGGGGCAAACACTTTTTCACACCATTGTATCTCTCTCTATATATATCCCTCTCACTATCTATCTCTCTCTATCTCCCTCTCTCTCTTTATCCCTCTCACTATCTATCTCTCTCTATCTCCCTCTCGCCCTCTCCATCTCTCCATATCTCTCTCTATCTCCCTCTCGCTCTCTCTATCTCCCTCTCGCTCTCTCTATCTCCCTCTTGCTCTCTCTATTTCCCTTTCTCTCTATATCTCCCTCTCTCTCCCTATCTTTCTCTATCTCCCTCTCGCTCTCTTTATCTCCCATTCGCTCTCTCTATCTCCCTCTCTCTACATCTCCCTCTCTCTCTATCTATCTCTCTCTCTATCTATCTCCCTATCTCTCTATCAATCTATCTGATGATTAAATATTGCTTGTTTGTTTACTCATTTATTATCCAGCTGTTTTGTTGCAATATTAATATAAATATGTAAAATATAATAATATAAAATATTTTAAAATTCAGTATATTCATAATAATAATAATAATAATAATAATAATAATAAAAGCTGTAAGCAGCATTTTTGAGACATGGTGAGGCACACATACACAGACACACTACAAGTGTTGCATCAGCAATCACAGGGAAGCAGAGCCATAACTCTAGGCAAAGGGATTCAGGAGTGATTTAGTAGTTTCACGCATTTGCCAGTACGTTACAGGAGACCAGTTCTGAACACCAGAGTTCCTTTAATAATGTTTGTTTAGACAGCTCGTAAGATGATGTGAGAAATTTCTTAGAGTGGACACAATTTGGAAAAAGGAGGAGTGGCTAAAATGGGCTTTACTGTAGATGTCAGCATTTTAGCCATGTTATTGCAACTTTTGACCAGTAAGTGGCACTGGTATGAAATTTTTTGCATAGCCTCAGGGCACGGTCCTTAAGCCGCCTACCAAGTTTAGTCCCAGCGCGTAAAGTTGTCGCTGAGAGGCAGCCTTTAGGCGGTGGACCAAGTGGATCAGAACCAGTTTTATCCAGCTTAGCTAAGATGGAAAGAAGCGTGATTAACGCTCTACTTGAATGTCTTTTAAGATTTAATTTATTTATTTTGAGAGTGCGATGTATTTATTTATTTATTTATTTCCGTCCTGGATGCCGAATACTGATCAAAGCAATACTGTGTTTATTCTACAGCGCATTATTAACGCCGCACTGTCCGGGGTTTTCTCCGTGGGGGGAACGTGCTTTCGTTCTGACGGACTATAAAGAAGCCATTTCATCCAGCCCTGCGGTTCACTGGCGTGTGCATGTGATGCTTTACATTCATGCACTGCAACACACACACACACACACACACACATAGTGATTTTATTATTATGTACACCTAGCCATTAATGGAAAGACAACAAGAAGCAGCAACGATGAGAATATTTGAGTCGTTATGATCGTAATTGCTCAGAAGTTTTTAAAGGTATTGTTTTGAATAATTATGCACAGCAGAAGCTCTGAAAGATTCGCACCGATTATGCATTGTATATAATCTAGAGGCACAAACATGTTATTTAACAGAGAAATCATATATAGTGAAGGTGAAGATTTAATATTTATTAACTGGGTTGGCGGCTGTAGCTTGTCTTGTATGCGTTGCATGAGTGTAACTCGGTGTAACTCGGTGTAGTGGAGTCTTCGTCCACACCGGTTCAGGAGTCGTACCAACCCGTAGCCGAGGACGAGATGAATTGATAAAGCACCTCCACGGAGGCTAAAGATAGCACACCACCACCACTGATTCATTCTGGCCTTCCTAGTCATCCCACCTCTCACATCTCACTCCTCTGAATCAGCAAAGAAACCAAAAATAACTCGACGAAATCGGGAATAAATGGAGAAATGTGCGATGAAATCAGCGAGCAGAAAATCTTCATCATTTAGTCCTGTCAGCTTTTACGCAGTACAGTGGGGGGGAAAAGTATTTGATCCCCTGCTGATTTTGTACGTTTGCCCACTGACAAAGAAATGATCAGTCTATAATGTTAATGGTGGGTTTGTTGGAACAGTGAGAGACAGAATAACAACAAAAACATCCAGAAAGACACATGTTAAAAATGTTATCAATTGATTTGCAGTTTAATGAGGGAAATAAATATTTGACCCCTCTGCAAAACATGACTTAGTACTTGGTAATGACTTAGTAATGACTTTCATTTTCAATGCCCTGGCTGAGGGAACGAGGTTCTCACCCAAGATTTGATGATACATGGCCCCGCCCATCGTCCCTTTGATACGGTGAAGTTGTCCTGTCCCCTGGTCTTGCCCATAATGGAGAGTTTGGATTCTGATTGGTTGTGGACAGGTGTCTTTTATACTGGTAACAAACTGAGATTAGGAGCACTCCCTTTAAAAGTCTCAGGTCGTTACCTGTATAAAAGACACCTGGGCGCCAGAAATCTTTTTGATTGAGAGGGGGTCAAATACTTATTTCCCTCATTAAAATGCAAATCAATTTATAACATGTTTGACATGCATTTTTCTGGATGTTTTTGTTGTTATTCTGTCTCTCACTGTTCAAATAAACCTACCATTAAAATTATAGACTGATCATTTCTTTGTCAGTGGGCAAATGTACAAAATCAGCAGGGGAGCAAATACTTTTTTCCCTCCCTGTATCAATAGCAGTTTAATGGCTATAATGAGAGTGTCAGTTTGAAGAACTGGTTGTTTTTTTTTTTTGTTTTTTTTTTTTTGCGAGGGTGCTTTTATTGCCCATCTTGGCAGCAATGCCAAGCTCCAGATTTGAAGCCAGGCAGTTGGCAGCACGATGTCTGCTTCAGAATAATTTGATTTCGGCAAAACAGATCAGTGTCCAAGCTTTTAAATCCAATGTCCTGATTTCAATCTCATAACTGTGTAATACGGTTCGTACTACAGTATATTCAAGAGCGTAGAGTATGTTCTACCACAGCGCTGTTAATTGCGCCGTTCTGATCATTTAGAATGTCAAAGTCTTGACAAATTGCTGTGCAGTGTATAGGATGTAAAGCATTGGTCACCAACACTGTTCCTGGAGATCGACCTTCTTGCATGTCCAAGCAAAATCGAACACACCTGTTTTATTTGTTCAAGAACTTCTTAAGGCAGTGATTTACATGGTCAGATGGGCATACTTTAGGTTAGAGCTAGAGTCTTCAAGAAGGTAGATCTCCAGTAACAGGGTTGGTGACCACCGATGCCAATACAAGAAAAGTACACTGTTCGGGAACCCTTGAAATTTCTGGATTAAAACACTGTAACAAGGGGTTCCACTTGTGAAGGAGTTGCAATAGAGCTCGTATATCTTTAATTCCTCCATCTGGGGATTAATAACATATTATCTTATCTTACCTTCTATGAATTAAAGTCCTCTGGAATCTTTAAGAAACAAACAAATGGTTCAATCTAGAACCTCATAGAAGTCCTCAGTTTGTTCGTTAAAGTAGAACCTGCACAGCTCCAGTCCTGGAGGGATGAGGTCCAGATAATGTGGTGACCTGGAACTTTTCATGTACAACAGAGGATTTCCCTTTCTGGGCAGATTCCGAATAGGACTGCTTTACAATGCTAATATCTAACCCAAGTACTTCTTTTTTTAAAAAAAAAAAACTTCAGAGCGGGTGCGCATGTGAAAATGAAGTGCCTTAGAAATCAAAGCTAAAGTGTGTTCTCAAGCTCTGCGGTGCACGTATCTACACGGTGAGAAAACCATATTGAGGGGCTGTTCACAGTCCTCTGTGTCCAGAGGGAAGAAAAAAGGGCTAAATAAATTGAAATGTTGCTGACTGTGCAATGTTCTTAAGTAGACTTCGACCCCTGAGCTTATAGGGGATCTCGCCCATTAAAATGCTAATTCCAGAAGAAGAGGCAAATGTGAAAATGTAGAGAAAGAGCAGGAGGTTCTTTCTTCCACACACCAGCCCTGGTATTTCATGTACTGGTACTGGAGTGCAAAATTGAAACGTGTATCTCCCATTCTACAAGATAAAACCGTATCACTGATTTAATATCTGTTCAAGTCTATTCTACAACATGGGTTTGTTACCCTACTGTGTTCACCTGTTCTGTGTTAGTTCCTGATTAGCATGCTTGTTTTGTGTTATCATGTCCTTGATTTTCAAGTTTCATAATTTCGTATTTTTCTAGTTTTGCTTTGCCTGCATGAGTTTTGACACTAGCTATCGATTTTACGCACTAGTGTCCTAATTCTTCTCACTACACATTCCAGTGCCTCCAGGGTTGGTGGTTCGATTCCTGCTTCTGCCTGGTGTGCACGGAGTTTCCTCCGGGTACTCCGCGAGTCCAAAGCCATGCGTTGTAGGCTTATTGGCATTTCCAAGTTATCTGTAGTGTGCTGCCCAGGGTGTCCCTTGCCTTGCGACACGAGTTCCTCGGGATAGACTCGAGGCTCCCCCATGACCATGTGTAGGATAAGCGTAATGGAAAATCGATGGACGGATGCTTAGCACAACACATTTTATGCTAAACACCAGGTTGTTTTGAATAATTCACATCTACAGTATTTGTGTCGTTTCAGTTTTTCTATCCTAAATATACTTAGTTATATGCGTTGACGTACATGTTGCCCCAGTGCATGAGGACTGTATTTAACTCGGAAGTAATCTCGTATATGAATGGGTGTTTGATTGTGCCCTGCGATGGACTGGCACCCTGTCCAGGGTGTACCCCGCCTTGTGCCCAATGCTCCCTGGGATAGACTCCAGGTTTCCCGTGACCCTGAAAAGGAGTAAGCGGTTGAAGATGGATGGATAATCTCGTATATGGATGCGATATCTTCACTTGTATTCCAGCATCAACTCCATCTTTTTTTTTTTTGATGTTGTTTGATGATTCAGCAGCGCTCCTTGGGAGAACGAATGTTCTAAGAATAAAACGAATGCTGCGTCACTATGTCCTCAATGAGCGAGCGATTCGGCGCTCGTCAGCTTGGTCCTCATTTAAAGTTCATTTAAGCTTCACGCCAGGAAAGGAGGTCAGTTCGCGATTTGAGCGGAGCGTGTTCGCACTGTCACAGCCCGCTGCTTGAACCTCGAGAGTCCAGGCGTTGCAGGAGTGAAAATTCAGGAAGAGGAGATTGGTGCAGAGAGCTAACCTGCCAGCTCTTTTCCCCTGAGATTGCAGTATTGTGGAGTTTACTCTCGCACTTCTCCAGGAAAACAGATCTGTCTTGTTTGGCACTGAAAAAATGCAGACTGCAAGTCTGGGAAGTCTGAGAAGTTGACATTGTTCCGTGTGATTTTCACAGCGGCTGCATGTTGGATGCTGCGCTAAAGCTAATTCTGTATTGCGAATCTTGCCTAGAATGGGATTGGGCTAGACATGGTTTGGTTCTACCGTGGATACGCCCTGGCTGGTCGGTTCTCATACAGGCCAGTTCTTGATTTCTTGCTTGTACTTGGAATGGGATGCTAATGACACCATAAACAAATCAGGATCTCCGATCTAAATGTACAGTCCATCTACAAGACGTACCATGTAACTGGAAGACTATGTGCAGCTTTTGGCAGGCTCGCCCTCTATATTGCCCTCTAAATATTTTGCTTTTGAAAAAAAAAAAAAAAGTAAAAAAAAAATCTTTATTCATGGATATCGCTAATGAGAGAGAGTGAGAGACAGTGTTTTGAGTGTTACACATAAAGCAGTGTTTGACTTGGCTTAGCTCTCATCTACACCCGGCTGAGAGAGGGGGAGAGAGAGACAGAGTGGGAGACAGAGTGAGAGAGAGTGGGAGAGAGACAGCGAGAGAGATGGACAGAGAGTGGTCGAGACAGAGAGGGGGACAGAGAGAGGGACACAGATAGAGGGAGAGCGGGAGAGACACAGAGAGACAGAGTGAGAGACGGACAGAGAGTGAGAGAGAGTGGGAGAGAGACAGAGAGAGAGACACACACAGAGAGAGGGAGAGCGGGAGCGACACACAGAGAGAGAGAGAGACAGACAGAGTGAGAGACGGACAGAGAGTGGGAGAGAGGGAGAGAGAGACAGAGAGAGAGAGATGGGAGAGAGACAGACAGACAGAGAGAGTGAGAGATGGACAGAGAGTGAGAGAGAGTGAGAGAGAGACAGAGAGAGAGAGAGACACAGAGAGGGAGAGCGGGAGAGACACAGAGAGAGGGAGATTGAGAGACAGACAGAGCGAGAGACGGACAGAGAGTGGGAGAGAGAGACAGAGAGAGTGAGAGAGTGGACAGAAAGTGAGAGAGAGTGGGAGAGAGACAGAGATTAACTCATATAATAACTGATGTTTTGCCTGCAAACAAATGTCACACATCACTTCCTGATTTGGCCCATGTATTAGTGTGTCTCTATGAGTGTGTGTGAGTGTGTGTCTGCATGAGTGTGAGTGTGTGAGTATGAGTGAATGTGTGCGTGTGTGTGAGAGAGTGTTTGTGTGAATGTGTGTATGTGAGTGTGTGTATGTGAGTGAGAGGGTGTGAATGTGTATGTGTGAATGCGTGTGTGTGTGTGTGTGTGTGTGTATGTGAAAGTGTGAGTTTGTGTGAGAGTGAGTGTGTATGTGTGAGTGTTTGTAAAGACACCCTGGCCCATCTTTTCTCTCTCTCTCTCTCTCTCTCTGATGTGTTATCAAAGGCTCTCACTGGCTCTCTGTGTGACTGAGTGGGATATCCCATGATGCTGAGCTGTCTGGGTGTTGTCTACCTGCTGAGGTGAGGAGGAGGAGGAAGTCAGGCTGGCTGTTAGTGATGGTGTAAGGGAGGAGTCAGCATGATGCTGAAGGTGAAACAGTGATGAGCGGAACGCTGATTAAAATGCGCAAGGAGGCAACATTGTGTGTGTGTGTGTGTGCACGTTAATAAAAGAAAACGGAAATATATAATGCAATGGAACATTCAAAAGTTCATGTACACGCTTCACGCCGAGCGCTTTACTAAACAGTATGAGTTCGGGACTTATAGACCGTTGATCCGTTAAGAGCATTAACTAAAATGTCCCACAAGGGAAGCTCCAGGACTGCAGAACATGTGCTGAGTATTAGTACGGCTTGAAAAGTCTGTGTACGGCGATTTGGCGTATCTACCACGAGTCGAGACGGTCCCTGAGGAGCCAGTGAGATTTTATTTACCTGTGCTGTAGGTAGTAGAGCATGACGGTTTTGTGTGTGAGGTGCACAGGGAGCTCTCGTGCTGGCTTTTTTCTCTTCTGGATGAAAGCAGGACGTGCCACACACATCCTGGGGGAAGAGCTTGTGCTTTAGCGATCTACTGTAGCTAATGCAAGCCAGGTTAGCTTGTTCGAACCATAGAGGTTTGTGCTTAAAGCAGACTTGACGCTTTTTTCCCCTTATCAAGTCATCGTGATGTTTATTATGTGAAATGTAAAATGCAATTGTCAGAGAAGAAACAGAACAACCTCTTGGCATTTACCAAGAAGTTTTGTTTTAGCTAGCTAACTCATGTTAGCTGGTTAGCTTGCTCTGTTGACTTCCTGATCATTTTTTGTCTTCCAGTCCTACTTTCTCTGCTTCTTCCCTCCCTCTCCTCTCCTCCCCTTTTATCTCCTCTATCTGTCTTTACTTCAGTCTCGCTATCCCGTGAGCCATTTCAGTCTATTGCAGCATGTACGCACGGGGAGCGAGCCAGGCCGTCACAATGCAACAATCTGAATCGTGCGGCGCTTTAATCATCATTAATGCATTACGGAGACGGCATGGAGACAATAGCCGATCGCCTCATCATCCCTCTCTGCCCGTCTCTCTCTCTCTCTCTCTCTCTCTCTCTCTCTCTGTCTCGTTTTGGCTCTCATTCACGCCATCACAATTATGTAAGAGTGATTACAGCCAGATTAAAAAGTCATCACCGGAGGAATCCGCATGCTGTAATTGTCTCAGTTCATCACGGTGAGCATCCGTCGCTCGCACTGCGATATGAGCATGTGTCGCTCGGACCAAACGGACGTTTGGGGACTAACATCGTGAATTAAAGCCTTTTCGCAGGCTCTAGATAAATACTGTTGGAATCGGTGGCGCGAATACATGACGTTAAATCAATGTTACCATGGTAACAGTAAGTCCCAGTAAGGCATCATATGACACACATGATACACTCAACATGGATGATCAACACACACATACACACACACACACACACACACTCTACACAGACGTACAACACACTGTATGCAGACAATTGACACACACTACATGGACAATGAACATGCACACACTCTACACAAATGATCTACACACAATCTACACACACACACACACACACACCATACACAATCAGTACATGCTGTACACAGATGTTTGTAGCAGCTCAGTTAACTGAGTCACATGACCTCAGTCCCACAACATCCATGCTATACCTGTCAACACTTCACTCCCTTTTTCAAAGCGTCCTTTATGTTTCACAGCCTGCCGCCATAATCACACAGGTGACAGCGCATATGGTGGATATAAAAAGACACCCACTCCTGTTCTTTTCTCTCAAAATAATTCACAGAATGTGCATTATCAATGTCGTCCTGCTGACAGCTACTGCTCCGGTAATGAGGGAATGTTACACAAACATTGGTTCATATGGTATTTGGGGGGGGGGGTTAAGTTTTAATATATTCATTCATATTTATTGGAAATAGTAGGTTTATATGACCTGAGGGAGATGGGATGGATGGATGTGGATTGATGGACTGATGGATGGATTGATGTGGATGAACTGATGGATGGATGGATTGATGGACTGATGTGGATGGATGGATTGATGGACAGATGGATGGATGGATGGAAGGATGAACTGATGGAAGGGTGGATGGATGGATGGACTGACTGATGGTTGGACTGACTGATGGTTGGACTGACTGATTGAAGGATGAATTGATGGAAGGATGGTCAGATGGATTGATGGACTGATGGACGGATGAACTGATGGATGGAAGGATTGATGGATGGATGAATTGATGGAAGGATGGATGGATGGATGAACTGATGGAATGATGGATGTGAATGGATGGATGGATTGATGGACAGATGGATTGATGGACAGATGGATTGACTGATGGATGGACTGACTGACTGAAGAATGAATTGATGGTCGGATGGACTGATGGACGGATGAACTGATGGAAGGATGGATGGATGGATTGATGGATGGATGAACTGATGGAAGGATGGATGGATGGTTGGATGGACTGACTGATGGATGGACTGACTGACTGAAGAATGAATTGATGGTCAGATGGATTGATGGACTGATGGACAGATGAACTGATGAAAGCATGGATTGATGGAGTGATGGACGGATGAACTGATGAAAGGATGGATGGATTGATGGATGGATGAACTGATGGAAGGATGGATGGATGGATGGATGGATGGATGGATGGATGGATGGACTGACTGATGGTTGGACTGACTGATGGATAGACTGACTGATTGAAGGATGAATTGATGGAAGGATGGTCAGATGGATTGATGGACTGATGGACGGATGAACTGATGAAAGTATGGATGGATGAACTGATGGAAGGATGGACGGATGGATTGATGGACTGATGGACTGATGGAAGGATGGATGGATGGATGGATGGATGGATGGCTGGATTGATGGATGTGAATGCACTGATGCATTTGATTAAATCTAGCTGGCCATGTTGCTTTGTTTTTTTATTACTGTGTTTATTATTATTATTATTATTATTAGTAGTAGTAGTAGTAGTAGTAGTAGTAGTTGATTCTGATTGGTTCAAAGGTTCATTTGATTCATTTTCTCGAACAGCAGCTCTTACAGCAAATAGATTTGATGGGGGAAAAAAAGCCATTCCCGCCCCTAAGCCATTCCATTCAGCTGCCTCGTGCGAAGGCTTATGAATTTACAATCACGACTCACAGACTTTATTATATTTTCCCCTCTCAAATATCAGCACACCTGCCTCTATATTTCCACCTCAAACACAAGCACACCTGGCAACTGTGTGTTCAGCAGATGCGAGACCTTCTCAAGCTTGAAATCTCTTCATACCCCTCTTCTTTTTTTTTTATACATCTTGTGTATAAACCCTTTCACCTCGCATTAGTTGTGTTTGTTTAGTTGTTTTGGTCTGGCTGGAAAGACGTTTTAGGATATTCAATGTTTTGTTTTGTTTGTTTTTGGCTGTTTTGGTCTGCGCGTAGGTGTTTTGGGGAGTACATTCGCGTAAGTGATTCAGTCTATTCGGATCTTGCTGGGATAGTTGGCGAATGTGTTGTAAAATAACAGCATGCCATTTTACACCTGTCTGCAAAATCATTTTCCATTAATCGGCATCACTTCCCGAACAGAAGTGCGGTCCAGCTGTAATTTCATTCACTACGAGCATGTGAAAAGTGTATTTGGAAGCAATCTGTAGGAAAAAAAAATGTAGGAAACATTTTTTGATTTATTGTGCTCTTTAATTCAACACTCATCTAATAATTGAAAAATGTTCATTTATGATATCATTTGTTTTAACATTCTTTCTATCTCTTTCTTTCTTTCATGCTCCTCCTTCACCTTGGGCCTTCAGGTAAGTCCAAATATTATAATTCTTCTTGATCACCTTGTATACAGCATATCCCCTTGGTCCTTGTGAAACATGTCAGGCTGTACTTAACAGTAGTGTTCATAAGGCCACATGAGCATTGAAACATTTTGGGATGTGTTATGGGAAAATAATGCGCGGCTGTGGCTCAGTCGGTAGAGCGGGTTGTCCACTACTCCACTAATCGTAGGGTTGGTGGTTCGAATCCCGGCCCGGGTGATCCCATGCCGAAGTGTCCTTAGACAAGACACTGAACCCTAAGTTGCCCCCGATGGCAAGCTAGCACCTTGCATGCAGCTCTGCTACCATTGGTGTGTGAGTGTGTCTCATTTGTAAGTTGCTTTGGATAAAAGCGTCTGCTAAATGAATAAATGTAAATACAGTGGTGTGAAAAAGTGTTTGCCCCTTCCTCATTTCCTGTTCCTTTGCATGTTTGTCAAGAACTCAAAAATGAGTGGGCCAAAATTCCTCCAGGACGCTGTAAAAGCCTCATTGCACGTTATCGCAAACGTTTGGTTGCAGTTGTTGCTGCTAAGGGTGGCCCAACCAGTTATTAGGTTTAGGGGGGCAATCACTTTTTTACACAGGGCCATGATGGTTTGGATTTTTTTTCACCTTTAATAATAAACACCTTCATTTACAAATTGCATTTTGTGTTTACTTGTGTTGTCCTTGACTATTGTTTAAATTGTTTTGATGTTCCGAAACACTTAAGTGTGACAAACATGCAAAGGAACAGGAAATGAGGATGGGGGCAAACACTTTTTCACACCACTGTAAATGTCATTTAATTAGTTCTTAAAGGTAAACTTGAGTGTATCCATGCCTCTAAGACAGCATACATAGGACTACATTAAACCTAAACCTACATAAGAGCTTCATGACAACTGATATAAGCCTAAAAATACATACTTGGAATATTGCAACGCAGCAGCTGAGTCAGGTGACGTTGACCCACGGTTGTTAAGAATCTTCCGGCTCTGCATTACGTTATAGCGCTATGACAACGTAAGATTTTAATGATTACGTTTGTGCTGACGATCGGCTCAGGTTTCTGTTCTTGGCTGACAGGAGAGGAACCTGGCGTGGTCTTCTGCTGTTGTAGCACATCCACATCAAGGCTTGAGGTGAGATGCTTTTCTGTTCACCACGGTTGTAATGATTTACTATAGATGTCCTGTCAGCCCAGACCGGTCTGGTCATTCTCCTCAATCGTGTAGACTCGCCGCTCATTGGATGTTTTTTGTTTGTCTCGCCTTTCTGTGGAAACTCTACAGATTGTTAGGTGTGAAATCTGCAGTTTATGAAACACTCAAACCAGCCCGTTACGCTAGAATTATAAGGGCGGCAGTGGCTCAGTCGGTAGAGCGGGTTGTCCACTAATCCAATAATCGTAGGGTTGGTGGTTCGAATCCCGGCCCGGGTGATCCCATGCCGAAGTGTCCTTGGGCAAGACACTGAACCCTAACCCTTGCATGCAGCTCTGCTACCATTGGTGTGTGAGTGTGTCTCATTTGTAAGTCGCTTTGGATAAAAGCGTCTGCTTAATGAATAAATGTAAATGTAATTACACAATATTAACCGAGTTATGTATCTATTCGCTCTAATTGAGAGGAAGTGCGTTTCTGTTGTTTAACACATCATCATTATTATCATAATGTCACTATGACGTAGCAGAAGCACAATGAGTCCGTTGACATGACGTTTGAAGTGTCCTAGCACCTCGCATGTCACTTGACTCTCGGGCGTACTCGCGTTGTTGTACCTAGTCTTCACAAATACTTGTAAGTCTTTGCAAATGTTTATGTAGGTTTATGCTACGTCTAAGCATTGGCTTGTGTAGGATTTATGTCATACTATGAACACCACCCTTACTTAGGCGGTCTGTTCAGAGTTCTGGAGTTTCTGATGATAAGAGTAAGAACGAGAACTCATTTTTACTCCATTATTTAACGTTCGAGCCTGAGACACTCCGCTTGTGATCTGAGGGAAATCTCAGAGGATAAAGGTGTCCATATTATCCCTGGACTAGATGGCGTTATAACCAGATGATAAGAATCAGCGTTTTTCGAAAACACCGTGCAGATGAAACGCAGAAACCCGTTTTTACTCTGGAAGCATTGTTATTTTAAACTAAATGACTTCATGATCGGACTCGCAGAACTCGTGCGTGTCTGATCTTCGAAATCGCAATGTGTTGTCGTATGCCTAATTAGCATGCTATCTCATCTCGTAGCATAATACAAGCCAGTGAGCATAGATAGGCTTTGGGAGATCAGAGTGACTTAGAAAAGTCGTGTGTGTGAGAGCGAGAGAGAGGGAGCGAGAGAGAGGGAGAGAGAAGGAGAGAGAGAGAGAGAGAGAGCGAGTGAGAGAGAGAGAGGGAGCGAGAGAGAGAGAGCTTTTTCATTCTGTTGGATCGATTGTCTGTGATTTTTATTCCGAGTCGGATTCTCATTTCCAGTTGGATTCTTGTTGCGAATCTCCTGTTCGCTAATTTCTAACTCGATCTTAATAATTGTCTTTATTCATCAGAATGAAGTAGTCTCCTATGAAGTCCCATTTCTTTATATTCCATGATTTCATTAGCATAAATGATGAATGTTTCACTGCCTACACTAGCCCTGTTCATTTACAGTCATCCAAAGCGAGCAGCGTTCAATTTCTGATTATCACTCGTGTCAAATTGTCCATCGGGTGGTCTATTATTACGTCTCAATCAAGGTTATGAACCATTTCCACAGAAACTAAAGCGCTACGATCTTCTCCTTAAGTAAGGAATAAAACACTTTGGGCTTTGCTGTTAAATAATCTGGAAAATAGTCAACTTGGGGATGGCGACAATTACTCTGCAGTAGAATATTTTCCACTAACGGTGTATCATGAAGTGTTTTGTTTCTCTCGTGCGACAATTTGTTGGATTTCTTTGTTCTCTTCAATTTATTAAACATTTTGAATTTAAGACTTGGCATGTCACTGAGAAACGGCAAGACTTTAACAACTCTGTCTAGAAGACTTGCCTGTGCTAGTAAACGTCTTGCTACGAAGCACTCTCAGTGGAGACTCCTTCCTTAAACACTACGTAAATGTCCCGTCGCAGAAAATGTCGCCATATCAGTCATTTTATACGTGGTTTTTAAACCTGTCTACGTGCCACGTCCATCCACGAGGCATTTGATTTAACTGTTGATTCTGGGAAAAGACATTCATGTAAACCTGTGATCGTTCTGATTTAGGCCACACCCACTTTGTATCCGAATATGGGCTACACTACTACCGGGATATCAGTCATGCAAACTGAGAACTGGGAAGAACGTATAAGAGAGCAGGAACACGCTCAGGAATGTGAAATTCACCTATTCAGACCCCGTAGCAGACGCACACGTATGCTAACGGGATAGCAGGAGTGGGTGGGGATTTGCAAACGCTTTCACAAAAGACGTGAAATTAAAAAAATCCTCTAATCCATGGCCAGGTCAAAAGATTTACCTGTCTGCTTTATCAAAGCGCTCTGGTAATCTTCGTCCGCCCGGGTTAGCGACGCCGTCGGCGGTTTAGCTCATGTCGCTTCATCGCGGTGCCGTTTCGCACTAAGACCTGATGACTAAAGATGCCACATCCTGTTGTGGCACTTTCCTGAGTGTCTGAAGATAAACCTGACAGTCGTGGTGTGTGTGTGTGTGTTTGTGGAGGGGGGGTGGAAAGAAGCACAAGGTTAACAGCTTGACGTGACTGCAACGCGTGCTTGTTAGCACCGAATCTGTGGTGTCTGGGAGCATGCGAGAGATTAAAATAGAAGCTAAACTATTTAAATGAGAGGATATGCGGGGGAATCCACAGCATTTCTTTGCCTCCTCCTCTGCCTACACAGCCTCGCTGAGACTCCCTGTCCTTCTAACATGCACGTAAAGACATGCATTTAGCCTAGCAAGCATCTTCTCACATTCTCACTCAAATGCAGAACAAAGTAAACATGAAAAAAAAATAAATAAATCCAAGGCTGTCAGGCTACACAAGCTCTTCCTCATCTGTCTGGAGCTGAAGGCTGTTTTCTGCATTTTTATTTATTTATTTCCCCCCCAGAAAGAAAAAAAAAATAAGCGAGAGAAAGGGCAAATGAGTCTTCTGGAAGCGAAGAGATGTTTTATTGATCGTGATTTCTCTTGAAATGCCTTTGTCCAAGTGTGCTCATCCTCCGTACCCGGACTCAAGGCTAACCGATATCATCAAGCCAACTGGCTCAAGGAAGCATGCTTTATTTACCAAACAAGAGTTGACATTAAGGCAATCGGACAGCCTTTTAGCTAAATCACTGACCGATCGAATGTCTATAGGAAGACCTAGAAGTCAGACACTGTGACCTGTGAACAATGACATAAACCTCTCAGCCACTAGAGCAGTCATAACAAGAAGGTCTGTTCCACCACTCTGACCGATAACTCCTGACATTCTTAGGAATGGTTTCTTACCTTCACTTCGTTCTGCAACTCTTTGGCGGAACTACACTTGTGCAAGACGAGATCTTAATCTGTTCCGTTTGCTCACTGTTATGACTTACCATCATCATTATTATTATTATGTTTGTGTGGACCTTTTCCCTATTCTGAAGTACCTTCAGATTAGCATATGAGAGCGTAGAGGGCGACCGGTTCGTTCATTTTAGCTGTGATCTCAGCGATGACCGACCCATTTTACCGCAGAGAGTGCTTTATTATTTTGCCTTTAAGGAATATCTGTAAACTCTAAATTTTGGCTATTGTGGTTTCTCATTTGAACCAATAAAAAAAGTAGTGGTCAATACATGGCCGTGAGAGACATACAAGCAGCACAAGCAATCCTAAATTCTATAGAAAAGAACTTTGTACTAGCCTACTTCTAGAACACCCATTTGTTAGGGTTTTTATGCTAGCCATGCTGTCCAGCAGTTAATGGGTTATTTTGCTAAACCATATGGTAAATGAAGTCTCTAATGCAGAAGTCTTCAACAGGGGTCCGCGGAGGTACTGCATGGAGGTCGCGAAAGTTTTGGTACCAGTTTGATATCACACAATTTCATACAATATATATAATTAGGGGGTCCCCGCTCCATCTCGCCATCAGTTTGGGGTTCCTTGGTCTGGAAAATGTTGAAGAGCCCTGCTCTAATGGAAATACCAATGGCGTTCATGTCCACAGTGAACCCTAGAAGTTTCGGGGAAAAAACTAAACAAAACAAAAAATGAGCTGATGAATGTTCCCGAATCTCGTACGGCTTGCAGGCAAACACTTGTGGTTGAAACTGACTGGCAGGCTGAGAGATGAGTGATGATGGAGTAGGGTTCATGCAGAGAGTGATTACTGATATAGTAGGCCTGGTTTCTCTGCCAGATTCTTTTCAAATTCCTTAAAAAAAAATCAAATCAAATCAAATCAAATAAAAGAGGCAGGGGTGCCAGCATCAGCATGTACGCTGGCAAATATGTGGAAATGGAGGTAGGGAGTGTCAAGAAGGCACAGTGCTTCAAAATGGGATATTTCATAACAGTGAACAGATTGAACAGATCTTGTCTGTGAGTCTAGCTTCACACAAACTACTTCGGTTAAAGCCTTGCAGAATGACATGAGGGTAAGGAAATGTTCCAGAAATGTCACCGCTTATCATCTCGAGTGGTGGAACCGACATCCCTACTACTTCGTCAGTGGCTGGGATGTTAAGGGCAATATTAGGATACGGTGTCTGATTCCTATAGACATTATATCAGGCAGTTATCTTGTTTGAAAAAAAAAAAAAAACAACTCAGTGGTTGTCCTTCCTTTATGCATGACCTGTAGATGCAGTATGAAATAGTCAGTTGTTCCCCTTCACAGTAGAAGGTTTTGGGTCATAAATGTCCAACATGTTCCCTGAAACTAGTGTGCATTTCCACCTCATGACTGGTAGTCCCAGAATAGGCACCGGATCCAGGAAGTGATCCAGGAGTGAATTAGAAAGCATTTAGCCAATTACTGGGCTGTAAATAGACTTTAAGAGCTGAGATTGGGTTGTACACACCCCTCATTCTGTGGGATAATGTGACTTTTTCACCCTTTGCCATCTATAGTGACACTTGATGCAGGAAGTAACATGGCAAGTTGAACCAGTCAAAGGAGTGGATAGTGTCAAGATTTGATGCAGATTACATCACGGTTGAAGTGAGCAACCAGACCACCGTTTTAAAGAAGACCAGCGTTCACATGTACCAAACTCTTGAGGTGAACAATCCAAAGAGTGTAATAACCCTCAAGCATGAATGAAGAACTAAGCTGCCAGGACTTGTGTGGAATTAATTAGGCTCCACAGATGGGTCCGCAAATGTCTTCAAGACTATACGACAAGTCCAGTTGCCTTGTTCTACTATACTTGCTTAGCTTGTAGTTTTTAAGTTCTTGACATCTCTCTGGCCTCTTGCATGGCCCTGATTGCAATGCCTATCAGGTCAGGTGGTCAGGTCTTCAGCGCCTCAGCACCTCTCAAGCACCATTTGATTCATCGTGCTGCCATTCATGACGAGACCAATTTTTGGCTGCCCGGAGGTTGCGGAGCGTGAAAGTGGTTTTGAGGGAAGGCCGTGCGGCGTAGTGCATAGGCATTTGTGTGTTCTTACTGCACGTGGTAATGGACTCTGCACTGCTTAGGGCATCATACTTGCTGCCTAACTGAATCGTGAGAAAATTCTGCCTGGGAGATCTTCTTATCCAGGATAGCTCGCTGGGATTGGGATAATGTGGGGATTTCGACGACGTCTCATCCTTTAGCACGGCGATGTGCGTGACGGCTACAGTTATTCAGCTAATTAATTCCAGGAAAATCCCTCTACCTAGAGTCAATGGTTATGCAGTTTAGAATGTTCCTCCCCAAGGCAATGTGGTAGATTTGTAATCTTTTAAAATGCTGTAGTAGAAAAACTTTTCCCCATAATGCTTTCTGTGAGTCATGTCTGAGTCATTTACCAGAACTGCGAGGCGCAATTGTAGTAGTGAGATATAAAAACACCTACTACACCGGAGATATCAACAGTTCAGCAATTCAACAGTTGACCGAATTGGAGAATTAGGGGAGGAAATATATAATGCGTTGTTTTGAAGTAGTCATAAAGAACACACTGTTGAGTTTTGGGGAATTTCAGATGCATTAATTTTGTCTATTTATATTTGTTTGGCAGGAACATCTCTTGTGAAGCTTGTTCGAATGTAGTGACAGGTTCGCGGCGGTAATTTCTCAGTAGATGGTACCACTCGGAATCATCTCTTATAGGGATATAAGACTTTGTTGTAGGGTTCCTCAACATGTACAAACCAAAGAACCCATTATCTGTATGTACTTATACGAGTGCACTGTAAGTCTGGACTATCTGATGGAGATAAGGTGGTTAAATTCATGTCAAAGTGACTAGAAGGTTCAATAGTACGCCAATGAAATGTAACATTCTGCATTTGTGTCAATCTTACAATCTCCCCGTCATTATTACTAGTGTTTACTGACTCAAGTCTGAAATTAATTAACATTTACATTTAGTCATTTAGCAGACGCTTTTATCCAAAGCGACTTACAAATGAGAGCACACTCACACACCAATGGGAGCAGAGCTGCATGCAAGGTGCTAGCTTACCATCGGGGGCAACTTAGGGTTCAGTGTCTTGCCCAAGGACACTTCGGCATGGGATCACCCGGGCCGGGATTCGAACCACCAACCCTACGATTAGTGGATTAGTGGACAACCCGCTCTGCTGACTGAGCCACAGCCGCCCATTCATGTAAATGACCTTGGAGAGAACACGTCTGATACTTTTACAGCTGCTTACTGTCGTGAAACTTGCATCAAATCGTTGAACAGATTAAATTAACAATTTTGTCAATTGAAGGCCACGAGGAAGCACGACACAATTTAGATTGCCATTGATCTCGGCAGCCAAGACAGTCGAGCCCAATTCTGGTTCAATGATTTCTGGCGAGGAAATCATTCACGTAGCTGGTCTTGATCTCTCCGAGCAAACATGGAGCCGAACAGGAAGCGCAGAAGCGTCGGATGATGACATTGGCCTCTAAAGACTGCATGCAACATTGCTATTACACTGTTTATAGCATGCTCTGTAATTCACAAATCAGTAGACTGTAATACAGTGATGTTAATGTGTCGTGGACTTCATGGCATCTAGACCTATATACATATTTATAACTCGTTATTATTTATAAGCTCTGAATGTCAGAATGCTTTTGTTAAGAATGTTAGGTGCTGATAATTCCTACTTTCATGGTGTTTTTGTCATGGTTTATTGTTTACATTCCGGTATGCTTTTATGTCTCCACCCGTCCTGTCACTGGTCTGCTACCCAATTGTATTCACCTGTACTGTGTTCAGTCCTTGATTATTTTGACTGCTGTCTCTGTCTCTTTTTGGGAAGACTGTCAAAGCTGTGATTCCCTCGTGTTTTAATTTCTTGTTCTCCGTTAGTGTTTGCTGGTTTTGACTCTCACCGATGATGGATTCATGTGGTCTTATGAACACACTCTTTACGTAGAGTACTCCTCATTGTATTTCGCCTTTTCTACTTTATTTCTACTGACATTCGAATACGTTTTTATACTTGAATACGTCTTTATTCGCTTTCTTATTTTTACAACTATTGTCTTAAGGCATCGACTGGCTTGCTACAAGTGGTCTGGGTTTATATAGCACTTTTTTAACCTTAGCAGTTGAGCCACAGCCACGCTTATCTTATTTCATTTTGTAATCAGATTGCACGTAGTCCATGATTACCCAGATACTTTTTATGTAGTAACTGGTTTGATATCTTTTGTTGGACGTTCAGTAGAAGCGAACACATTCTCATTCGGAATAATGAATTCTGGAATATTGCGAAAGTGGGATTATTCAACCCTACACGTATAGACCATCCATCCATCCATCCATCCATCCATCCATCTTCAACCGCTTACTCCATTTCAGGGTCATGGGTAGAACCTGGAGCCTATCCCAGGGAGCATCGGGCACAAGGCGGGGTACACCCTAGACAGTGTGCCAGTCCATCACAGGGCACAATCACATGCACACTCACACACACACACATTTGTACACTACGGACACTTTAGACACACCAATCAGCCTAACATATATTATAACGTGATCACAGTCAGTTGGCTATGCTAGATTTCGCTGGCTAGATGCGCTTTTACTTGCCAGTTTGCTAAAAGATGTGGCAAAATATGGACAAATATAGATCAATGTACTGAAATATAAAATGACTTCAGTAGGCTACGCTAGATTAGGTTGGCTTTTCTGAACTGACTGTTATGAGCATCATACGTTGGAACAATCAACATCAACTATTATTTACTCAAGGTGGCTCCGCCCGCTATTGGACGATTGGACGAATTCTAGGAATGTCGTCCTACATTTTACATTTACTCATTTAGCAGACACTTTTATTCAAAGCGACTTACAAATGAGAGCACACTCACACACCAATGATAGCAGAGCTGCATGCAAGGTGCTAGCTTGCCATTGGGGGCAACTTAGGGTTCAGTGTCTTGCCCAAGGACACTTCGGCATGGGATCACCCAGGCCGGGATTCGAACCACCAACCCTACGATTAGTGGATTAGTGGACAACCCGCTCTACCGACTGGACACTCTACCGTCCTGCATATTGTGAACAACAACAAAACCACTAAGTGAACCTAATAAAAAATGTGGAGTGAAAATTGCATTCAGCACAAGTGAGATATTTCTCACCACAGATATACAAGGAACGGCAGTATTCCCATGATTCTTTGCTCGCTCGGTGAATCATTTGCACAGTGTTGCTGTCTGCACCGAGAGAACAGAGGGCTGCTTTGAAGACAAGAGTGTTCCTTTGAAGGCCAGTGTGTGTGTGTGTGTGTGGTAGTACGCCAGGTCTCTCCTGGTCAGTACGACTGAGAGAAATACCATGCATGGAAGTTTGTGTGAGTGAGACTGAGACAGATGAGGTATGACTTAGGAGATATTTCGAGATGTTGAATTTGCTCAAACACTGTCACGGCATGTTAATAAGCTTTGGAGCAGTGGCTTCGTGGAGTGTGTGTTTTTGTGTGTGAATGCTCACAGATTGTTCTTCTAGTACGGTGTTTTCTTTAGCTTTATTTGTTTATTTATTTATTCATTCATTTTTAAGGGCATTGCAGTTCATTTAGTTTTATTATTGAGTAGTTTGTGATCCAATTTCAACTAGACGTAGTCATCAAAATGATGAACCCGATGGGCATAGAATTTCCATTTACTTCTGAAAACCCAATCACAATTCAACTCAAAACGGAGTCACGAGAGCTTGCCGCTCAGGAATTTGGAACTTCTAAATGGATTTCTAAGTATACTACATCCATCCATCCATCCATCCATCTTCAACCGCGTACTCCTTTTCAGGGTCACGGGGAACCTGGAGCCTATCCCAGGGAGCATCGGGCACAAGGCGGGGTACACCCTGGACAAGGTGCCAGTCCATCGCAGGGCACAATCACATACACACTCACACACACATTCATACACTACGGACACTTTAGACACGCCAATCAGACTACCACGCATGTCTTTGGACTGGGGGAGGAAACCGGAGTACCCGGAGGAAACCCCCGACACACGGGGAGAACATGCAAACTCCACACACACATGGCCCTGGCGGGACTCGAACCCCGTTTGTTATTACAACTACTACTACTACTATTACTACTACTACTACTACTACTACTACTACTACTACTACTACTACTAGTATTACTACTACTACTACTATTACTACTACTACTACTACTACTACTACTATTACTACTACTAGTATTACTACTACTATTACTACTACTACTACCATTACTACTACTATTACTACCACTACTACTATTACTACTACTATTACTATTACTACTATTACTACTACTAGTACTATTACTACTACTATTACTACTACTACTACTACTATTACTACTATTACTACTACTAGTATTACTACTACTATTACTACTACTACTATTACTACTATTACTACTACTACCACTATTACTACTACTACTACTACTTCTATTACTACTAATAATAATAATAATCCATCCATCCTCTACCGCTTACTCCTTTACCAGGGTCACCGGGAACCTGGAGTCTATCCCAGGGAGCGTGGGGCACAAGGCGGGGTACACCCTGGACAGGGTGCCAGTCCATCGCAGGGCACAATCACATACACACTCACACACACATACATACACTACGGACACTTTAGACAAGCCAATCAGTCTACCATGCATGTCTTCGGATTGGGGGAGGAAACCGGAGAACCCGGAGGAAACCCCTGGAGAACATGAAAATTACACTCAAACATGGCCCCGGCGGGACTATAATAATAATAATAATAATAATAATAATAATAATTTTAATAATATCCTATTCACCTGTAGTATCTTGCCTTAGCTTGACATTCTGCTTTGGATTTCACCAACACTTTCTCATAAGCTGAAGTGTGGATAGCTTTAAATCTACTTTTCTCCCCACCCGATTTCCTCCAAATAACATTTTTGACACGTGATCTGTCGTTACTAGTCTAAAATTAGGATATAGATTTGGTACAGCTGATGCAAACCGAGCTCCAGAAACTCACAATCCTTCAGTATCAGTTGCCTCCATTACCCTGACTGCCCCTGATGCATCTTTATCGCTATAAATGTCTGCTGAACGCCACCGTGAGCAGACTTCCTCATTAAACAGTGACTCAGACACTGTGCCGTCTGGAGCCGATGTTGTGTTTAAGTGAAGTAAACAGCCTTCATCTCGTTCCCGGGGTCAGACCGAGTCCACCCTGCCAGTGCCATTATACAGCTCTTGCATGTCTCTTCTGTGTCTTCTTGGCATGACCTCATCCACAAGTAAACGCTTATTAGCATGAAGAGACGGAGCTGATCTGTCGTGTTTTATTGTTTTCTGTTGTCTTTTGAACGGCTTGCCTTCATATCTCAAGTCTCATATCTGGTGGATCTAATCATCCACCATCTCTATTGTTTAAATATTAGTGAGTATTGAGCCAAAGTTAAAAAAGCAAGCAAATAAAAACCCGACGTATAACAGTTGGTAGAGGAACAACTGTTTTATAGCTGCTACTGCACATAAGTGAGAGTGACAACGTTTTATTTATTTATTTAAATTGTTTAATGTGATCTATAGCATTTCTATAGCAACAACTAGCATAAGCACTTCCACATAATTTAACCCTAATAATACGGCAAATTACGAAAACGCTCCTATTTAACAAATAAAATCTTGCAATCGTTGCTAAGATGTTCAATTAGCATTTACAGAAGGAGTCTCCAGTGTCGGTGCTTTGGAGCGCCATGTCTTCAAGATGGAGGATTTCTTAGCTTCATAACAATTTTTGTCTTCTTAATGTCAGGGAAGGCTGATGAGGAAGTGTGCAGTTATGACAAGGCGTTTATAGCTGCTTTAACGTACATGATAACAGAAACTAACTTGTTTTACATTAAAAGTGTCATGGTAAGTTATCGTTGTAGAAGAAGATGTCTTGTTCTACACCCGAGGACGTGCGGTCTCTTTTTGCATCATTGACGTGAGCGAAAGGGAAAAAAACATATGTCTTAAATCATCTTGTCCATAACAAGCATCACACTTGGTTTGATTCTAATAACCCGTCTTATTTTTTATCCCCCGCCCCGCCCTTCATCCGAGATCGCTCCGTAAGCCGTGACAGCGTGGGTGTGAGAATGTATGGAGGGAGTCTCAAAGCGTGTAATAATGCCACAGCATTTCTGTTCACAAGTCATTGAGCACAAATTTGCATTGTGTTTGCTATCCTTGGCCCTCCACGTTATTGGTCTGTCAGCCATATATCGCTTACTTAAATCATCTCCTGACATTTTGGAATAGAATAACACTGCCACTGAACCATGACGGTTTAACTGGAGAATTTACCTCACGCTTAACATTTACAGGCCACGCCATTATCTGAGACGTCTTCACGTGGGAGCCCATTTGGATTTGGTGTACAGTCTCAGAAATGAAGGCATCAAACTGTACTTTTCTTGTCAGTGGGTGTATGCATGTTAATATTATTTACCTGGGAAGGTGAACATGGTCTACCATTTAAACCGACACGACCAACCAGCGACCGGTAAAAGCACGCTTCATTTCTCCGAGTGTAGATTAACATAGCACCACGGCTAAACCAGAGTTGAACGCAAGTGGGAAAGATGTCCGAAGCCCATCCGTGCACGATCGAGCCATCTGTTTGAAAGAAATGTTAATAGAAAAGGCCTGCTGATGCTTCTCCTCTCCACCCATAATGCACCACATGAAGCATGGCACACGAGATGTCGAATATTACACCACAGCACTGCTGAATTCTCCGTCCTGATTGGTTTTGAATTCGTTTGGTCCACATAACCGCCCATTCACAGGGACGTGTACGGTACAGTCGACATTATTTAAAGTGTAATTTTCAAACCAATGCAAAAGCATGTTGTGGTACATAACGGACGTATGTCGATTACGTTTTATTTCACGTTCATGGAAGGAGTCTCCAGTGTCGGTGCTTTGTAATAGGATCGCTGACAAGGGAAACGCTTCAAAGCTGACGAAGAAACTGTGTAATTGTAGGAAATTGCACTGAAGTAAGAGAATTAAATGACTCCGGGATGTGGTGGTGGTGGTGTTATTTAAAAAGAATCGACTTCAGAGTAATAACACTAACGGCGCTTAATTTCCAGCTAGCTAACATGCGCTAATCTGACAGGAATCTTGAAGGAATGTGTCCCTTGTCTAATCTTGTCTAATCCATATCACCTAGTCAGCATGAGAAATGGCTCAGAGGATTTTTGAGAGGATTATTAATACTTTAGCATGCTAGCTAGCTAGCCAGCTGAGAAAAGCTAACATGAAGACATCTGAAAGAATATTTTCCCGTTTCCAAAGTGTGTCTTTGCGTTCGTGTCGTCCCGCTCACTGATACGCCCGTCCGTCGTAATCCTCGATGGGTTTGTGAACGCATAAACCTGACTGCTTACTACAGCGTTTGTTATTGTCGATGCTCTGCCCTTGGCTTAAATATGTATACACTGACAATTTCCATTTCGTCCATCCTTCTGAGAATTGCTGCTCTCATGCTTGGGATTATCTAAAAATAAACCTGCTCTCTCTCTCTCTCTCTCACTGTTTTTTTTTCCACTTCCTGTTTGAGGTCATCGATATGATCAGGCTAGAGTGTAGCATCCTTGTTGAAGTAGCTCATGAACTGATTTGGCAAGGTATTTGTTTTGTTGTTTAGCTTTAGAGAAGTCGTCCAGGGTTGAATACATATTCTGCTACATTAATCCTGTGTGTAATGATGCTTGCCATAGTCTTTTCCTCTGAGTTTGGCACCATGAAGGAGGAGATTTACACAGGAAGTGGACTGGGAAAAATCGCAACAACAATTTGATTTATTTGAAGGTTGGCACAATCACATACTATTTACACTATTTATACTACTGACAGGTGAGGTGAATAGGATTGATTTATCACATTACAATTGCACCTGCCAGGGGGTGGGATATATTAGGCAGCAAGTATCCAGTCAGTTCTTGAAGTTGATGTGTTGAGCAGGAAAAATGGGCAATCATAAGGATCTTATCAGGTTTGACAGGGGCCAAATTGTGATGGCTAGAGGGCTAAGTCAGAGCGTCTTCAAACTGGAAGATGTTCCCAGTATGCAGTGGTAAGTACCTACCAAAAGTGTTCCAAGGAAGAGCAATCGGTGAACCGGCAACAGGGTCATGGGTTCTCAAAGGTCAGCAATGCACGTTGGGAGCGAAGGTAGCCCGTCTGAGCCGTACTATAGCACAAATTGCTGAAAAAGTTAATGCTGGAAAGGTGTCAGAACACGCGGTGCATCACAGATTGCTGTATATGGAGTGTGTAGACACAGACTGGTCTGAGTGCCCATGCTCATCCCTGTCCACTGCCAAAAGTGCCTATAATGGGCATGTGTGCATCAGAACTGGACCATGGAGCAATGGAAGAACGTGGCCTGGTCTAAGGATCGTGTGGATGGCCAGGCGCGTGTGCGTCACTTGTATGGAGAAGACATGGTGCTATGGGAAGAAGGCAAGCCGGCGGAAGCAGTAAGATGCTCTGGGCAATGGGCTGCTTGGAAACCTTGGGTCCTGGCATTCATGTGGATGTTGCTTTGACACGTACCAGATACCTAAATACTGTTGCAGACCGAGTCATTTCCTTCATGCAAACGGTATTCCCTAACGGCACTGCCGTCTTTCAGCAGCGCCGTGACACGTTGCAAAAAATTGTTCGGAACGCTTTGAGGAACATGACCAAGAGTTCAAGGTGTTGATTTGGCATTCAAATTCCCCAGATCTCAATCCAATCAAACGTCTCTGGGATGTTCTGGACAAACCCGGGCAATACATAGAGGCCCCACCTCGCAACTTACACGACTTAAAGGATCTGCTGTTAATATCTTCGTGCCAGATCCCACAGCACACCTTCAGAGGTCTTGTAGAGTCCATGGCTCAACGGGCAGGCACAAGCGGGTCTACACAATATTAGGCAGGTTCAAGTTTATGGTGGAACTCTTTTCCTGCTGCTAAACTCTTTTTATGTTCACCATCTCTCCTACACTCCTCCTTCTTCTCCTCCTCTCATTCAATCTCAGGGAAAGCAGCAAGGATGAAGCATACAATAAGTGCTGTATCAGTAACTTCTCTGCGTAACCACCCCCCCCCCCACAAGTCCTCTTACCTCAGTATAATGACTTCTTGTTATCTCCAGATAACAACGTTGTTTTTCTGAAGCTCAGATCAGCAGCCTGAGCCACGAACATGAATAAGACTATGAGTTCATAATGGCTAGATAATGAACGAACAGTTTCTGGGTGGTTCGTTCCACAACGAGGTGATAGCTGAGAGAATTAAATCATTGTTATCTTACTAACTTCTATTATCAGGCAATGATTTAAAAGGATGTTAGAGTTGTAGGGATGCTATGTGCTTGTTTCGGCCAGAACTAATCTTTCAGTCCAGAAAACGATTTCTTTTTGCGATCAGAAGAAAAACAGGTCGGAGAATCAATAAACAAACAAATAAACAAATACCGTCAATCCTATACAAGTCACAAGCAGTATATAAAATATTCAAAATGCCCATATTGTGTATGGTTAGCTCCGCCCACTTTCCAGTAAACAGGTATAAATTGTAATAATATAAACATGTGTAAAATACACCTCCCCCCCCCCATGTCTAAGATATGTTTGACTTAGGACACCATTGAAGTTTTATATTCCAAACATTCCACATGTTGCTGTGACATAATCTGGACTTGCATATTAAAAATAATACTAATAATAATAATAATAATAATAATAATAATAATAATAATAATAATAAAGTCATTCTAATGCTATACACTCTTCATCTCGAGTAGTTTACAAGTCGGAGAAATCTGACATCTGGGATGGATTTCAATCACAGCTCTGGGAAATCATTCATTTGTAATGGAAGTCTGAAAAGTGGTCATGAATATATAACGAGGGGGGCATAAATCAAATCTCGGTGCCGCTAGGTGTGCGCATGTTGGTGCCTTTCCAATCAGTGCAGTCTTAAGGGCTGTAATTTCTGATCTTCAGATGTGGAGGGGGGAGGGGGGAAACCCCAGGATGATGATCCAGGAGAGATATATGCTCTGTGTATTGAGATGGGTTGAATAGTGCTTGGTCCTGCGGGTTTGACGCTCACTCCCCAGGACTATGACTTTCATACCGCAGCAACGCTCTGAGTGATGAAATGTGGTGTAACTGAGGCCTGTTGAACAGGAATGACAGATAAACATGGTGAGGCGATGCTGATTATGCGTCACAGGCGTCGCACTGACGTGTAAATAACGTGTGTAAGTGTTGACGTTTACTCATCTGTCAGACGCTTTTGTTCACAGCTCCTCAGCAGAGAGGCAGAATGAAATCATGCAGGATAAGCAGGTGAGTGTTAACAGGTCTGGAGATGAGCAGCAGTGCTGTGACAGACAGGATGTTCCACTCACGATACGATCACTGTACTTTAACTCACAGGATCCCAACTGCTGACACGCATGGGGGGGGGGGGGGGGGAGAGACTGTCTATATCTATATAGATATATATATATATATAGAAAGAAGGTGGATGGTTGAATAGAAAGATACCTAGATAGATAGGTGGATAGGTAGATAGGTGGGTGGGTGGATGGATGGCTAGATAGAAGATGGATGGATGGATAGGTAGATAGGTGGGTGGGTGGATGTATGGCTAGATAGAAGATGGATGGATAGATAGATAGATAGATAGATAGATAGATGGGTGGATAAATAGATAGATGGGTGGATAAATAGATAGATAGATGGGTGGATAAATAGATAGATAGATAGATATAAAGGTACCTAGATAGATAGGTGGATAGATAGACAGATATATAGATGGGTGGATAGATAGCTAGATCGATAGAAGATGGATGGATAAATACATGGATAGATAGATGGATGGATAGATAGATGGGTGGATGGATAGATAGATGGTGGATGGATAGCTAGAAGATGGATAGATAGATAGATAGATAGATAGATAGATAGATAGATAGATAGATAGATGGTGGATGGATAGCTAAATAGATAGAAGATGGATGGATGGATAGATAGATCGATAGATAGACACATGGACAGGTGGATGGATAGTGAGAGATAGGTGGATAGATAGAAGATGGATGGGTGGATTGATGGCTAGATAGAAGATGGATGGGTGGATAGAAGGATAGATAGAAAGATCAATAGATAGATACATGGATGGGTGGATCGATAGCTAGATAGAAGATGGATGGGTGGATGGATAGTGAGATAGATGGATAGTGAGATAGATGGATGGATAGCGAGATAGATGGATGGGTGGGTGGATGGATTGATGGATAGATAGATAGATAGATAGATAGATAGATAGATAGATAGATAGATGTGTGTGCATGCGTCTGTGCATTCACGTGGGTGTGTCTGCATAAGCCGAGTTACGCAGACTGATAGTGTGTGTGTGTGTGTGTGTTGTTAGAGGTGTGTGTGTGTGTGTGCATACCGCGACTGTGCCGCGTGTCACCTGCATTGCAGCAGAAGCTAAAATTAGCACAGTGTGAGAGACTGAGCTGAGAATCTCTCATCCCTCACATCTGCCCTATATGATAACTCTATCCACAAGACATTTCTCACTGCAACACACACACAGACACACACACAGACACACAGACAGACAGACACACAGACAGAGCTGACATTTCTTGTTAAAATCCACATTTCACATGAGACTGTGAGTAATAAATGACCAAGACATGAGAAGGTGCATTTGAATGTGTTACGCCCTGAACGTACACGTGATGTACGTGATATACATAAGTAAATGTGATGACTCGCATGTAACAATAAATGATTTGTATTTGTAAATAAGTGCATGTCCCATGTACAGTACACGCTGTGTATGATGTTTACACATTCATAAACAGATACTCACTCCATTGGCTAGAGATTGGTTCTTGGCACTGGCAGCACATATTCCACTACATTAATCCCACAGGTAATGATGCTCGCCGCCATCTTTCTCTCCGTTTTTGGCAGCGTCCATGATACGATTTAAAGAGACAGAGACTGATGTGACGCCAAATAGCTCGGCTGACCCGGCGCCGTTTCCGTCGCTCAATCAATCAATCACTTATAAAGCTAGGCAGATAGCACTGGTTAGCATTACACAAAGTCTGTCATATATGTCCCTTTGTAAGTTGTTACCATAGAAACAAGCAGGTTATTATAAACCTGTTGATCAGATCTGAGTATTCGACAGCACTGTGGTATAAGCTGCATTACAATGCATTATAACCCCCTGACATTAAGTTATGCACGTGTTATGCATGTAAATATAGCTACTGTGCAGTCATGCAGGCAGATGTTTGGCATTATGGGCCATTGTATATGTTTTAAAACATCTCATCAGTTTATATATAATACGTTATGGTTACAGGGTTCATACTGTAGGGTCATATTTGCACCATCAGCGTCTGAATGTGAATTATTTCCTTCGATCTCACAATGTATAATGTTGTTCTTTAATTTATTCCCAAAACATGTGTTCTCTCGATCGTTTGAAGTTCCAGTCATGTCACTGTTCTTGTAAAGAAACTGCAAAGGCTGCACTAACGTATTTATATTCCGCTTGTTTACATGTGCCTGTTCGCGGGAACCATGACAAAAAAGCAATTATAAAGCGCTCAGTTTGCCCTCCCCTTGCCTGTCTCATCTCTCCAGCACAATTCACAAGCCACATGGGTAAATTCTCCCCTCAGATGATCCTCATTCACCGGATGAATCGTGGATAAGAGACAGGCATCTGTGTGCCTATAGGGAGACGTCGGAATGCAAACTTAGCATAAAGGGCCGGATTGTAATACGCAGCATTGGTTGTGCTTGTTCGTCTAATTAGAGCTGGAGTGTAATTTCTAGTTAAAGACATGCTCTAATGTGTGTATATACACTACACGTACGCTATTATTACATGCATTATTTAGTAAAACCTAGTTTTCAGGGTGTGTTTATCTAATTTATGTATATGAAAACTCTCCCATGAGGATCGATTCTAAAGCCTGCATGAATAGAAGTGCTTTTTAATGGGCTACTCTCCACCAAGACTGTCATTTTAAGTAGACTCAGTCATTTTAACTAGACTGTCCGCCATTTTAACTAGAGTGTCAGCCATTTCAAGTAGACTGTCAGCCACTTTAAGTAAACTCCTTCATTTTAACTAGACTGGCAGCCATTCTAAGTAGATTGTCAGCCATTTTAAGCAGACTCAGTTATTTTAAGTAGATTGTCAGTCATTTTAAGCAGACTCGGTTATTTTAAGTAGACTCTCAGCCATTTTAAGTAGATTGTCGGCCATTTTAAGTAGAATGTCGGCCATTTTAAGTAGAATGTCGGCCATTTTAAGTAGAATGTCGGCCATTTTAAGTAGATTGTCAGTCATTTTAAGCAGACTCAGTTATTTTAAGTAGATTGTCAGTCATTTTAAGCAGACTCAGTTATTTTAAGTAGACTATCAGCCATTTTAAGTAGATTACCAGCCATATCTAGTAGACTGTCAGCCATTTTAAGTAGACTGTCAGACATTTTAAATACAGTCCCTTCTGAAACTATTGACACAGCAAGGCCAATTCATTTGTTTTTGATATTTGGGATTGAGATCAAAAGATGAAAATGAGGAGAGAGTTTAGAATTTCAGTATTCATATGTAGTTATTAAGTTAAGATGTGTCCGGTGCCATAGAACATAGCACATTTTGCATCAGACCACCCATTTTGTAGGCAAGCAAATGTAGATTGAACCAAGAGTAACCTCAGCCAAAGTGACAGAAAGGCCAAAGTGTGGAGAAAGAAAGGATCTGCCATGAGCACATGAGCACGTTCTAGCACGTGAGTTTGACAGCCTCTCGATACGTCAATCACCAATCCTACAATTAAAAGCCGATCAATACCGTATAGCATGAATTCTATTCGAAACCAGTCTGATAAATGAGGACTGAATATGTTGAGAAGACCACACAAAGACATTAATAGCAGAACTTAATTGCTGTCGCACTGCATCTCACAGAACATCTGCCCTATAATGATAGATAATAAGAATAACCCAAAAAAGGAAGTACAGGAGAGTGCAGCAGGTGAGAAACTAAACTGGAATGATTTTAGGTTTTCTCTCTCGATTTTATTTTGTTTATTTGCCACAGCATTTTTCATTGCACTTGGGTGGGGGGGGTGGGGGGGGATTTGTTATATGAACTACTGTAGTTCAAACTCTACTAAGCACAAAGATATGAGAGACATCTTCGCTTATGAGACGTCTAAATTTAGTCCAGACCGAACCATTTCCGATTGCTTTTCAAGGCTAAACCTGTAGGTGAAATTTCATATTGACCCAAAAGGCAAAGAAAAATGGTAAGAATTCATAACGGTTCATAGAGTTCCAGTATGGTAGAGCTTAGAATGACGGCTAGCAGCAGTACTCTCTTACACTCATTCATAGGGGAATAAAATGCGCTTCAAGGCTCTTCGATTCTAGACACCGTTATTAAACATGTACAAAAAAAACTTGTCATAAAACTGGCAGTGCTGTTGAATTCATACGGTGAAAGAAATCCTCCCCTCTTCCAACAGAAACCATCACAAAAATCTGAATGGTTTCCATTACAAATAGCATTATAAACCATCACTGAACCTTTAAAACCATTACCATGATTGGTCCTTAATGGTATCCATTAAACATAGCATACAACCAATCTATAGAAGGCAACACATTACTAGTAGAAACCCACAGAGACAATTACTTAGTTTTAATTAAAACCAGTACAATTCCCATTTTAACCATTAAGACCATTACACATTCTATGAGGGTTTATTTATTTATTTATTTTTATTCCAGCAAAGGTAATAGATAAATGGATTATGTTAGCATACGATAAATGCATCTAATAGAAACACTCCAGGACATGATGGCACTACAAAACAACGAAGTTCGCAGTAAACGCCGCTTCATCTCATCGTCTCATCGCTCACGTTCTCCTCGTAACCTCACACCGTCAAAGTTTTTTCTCCCTCTTATTCCACAGCAAATTGACAGAAATGACATTTTTTACAGAACATGGCGTTTTTAAATCTGTTAGTTTTTAAATCGTTTAATATTATGGAACATAATGAAACACTGTTATCGGAGCTGCTGCTTTAGGAAAAGAAATCAACACCTTTCCGACCAATCAGGTTTGAGGATTCAGCTATGCCGTCATTGACGTTGTATCGTATAATTGTCGTGCGGTTTTTGTTAGCGTTGTACCGCTGTGCCTCTTGTAGGAATGTGGAAGACGTTTGAGAAACTTGAAGCGAGATCTCGGTGTACGATTACATACGAACTGACTGAAGTTCGAGTATCTATCGAGACGGATAATTGCGAAGCAAGTCTGGTCTTTTCCGAATTCAGAGTTTGGGTCATTGGCACCGATTTGCTCGTCTCTGAAACATGGGCCAGCGGGAGATTAATGGCACCCTGCTGCAAAGCAGACAGGAGCTCCTTTTGTTCTACCCCAACACACACATGCGCGTGTACATACACTCACACCCCTGCTGAGTACTGCAGTTAGGAAGTCCAGCTTTTAGGACCTGAGCCTTGGCCACCAGCAAGTTTTCCCAAGTTTTAGTAAAGAAAAGAAAAAAAAAAGACAAACATCTCAATTGGAGTTCCACAGAAGCTGCCTTTTTATTCATCAAGTCCTGTCAATGCGCAGACACCGGAAAATGCCACACTCACGAGTCTGCCGGGACACACAAGAGGCTTGCAGGAGATAGTATGAAGGCTCTTAAGGGTAGCTAGCACTCCTTTATTAGAAAGTCAAAGGTGCTTGTCTGATAGTAATAAGGCGCATGTGGCATTTACTGTACCTCACCGTTTCTACCCACCTTCTCAACCCTCAGAAGACACAGTTATCTCAACACGTATTATATTCATTTCTGCTCATAGAAGGAACATAGACTTACAAGTCCAGGCCAGAATTAAATAATGACCATGCGGAGAAGCTTTAATGCGACGGTTCTTAAATGAGCGCTCCGAGCCACATCTGTGCTCTATCCTAACTCGTACAAGTCCAGAACCGAGTAAGGATGTGGACCATCTGAAGACTGCTTTGAGAACCGTTCTGTGGATAGCGTAATGATTAAGTGTATTTTGGCTTAAAGAAATTGATTTATCAACTTCAATGTTCTGAGGTAATTCGTTTCCGATCCGGTTTTCCAGTGTAGATTTCAGACTGATACCATGACACGGTTAATGTCGTAATGACTCATCACTCTTTCAGGCAAAGTCAACGTTCGTGGCATTAAGCTATGAGTAAGAGATGGATGATGAAGAGACATTGAAAACATTGAATGACCACCATCTGAATGACATTTCTATTTCAAAAACAGATGCTTCTGTCAAGTCATGTAGTCACTTCCATAAGTCCCCCCCCCCACACACACACACTCACATTTTGTAGTACTAAAATGGGCTTCATTGGGATTCTGTAATGAATTTACACAACATGGTCCGTAATATTCAAAACGGGCGTGAAACTAACGCCGTCCTTACTCCGTCCCACACTGACTTTTGGTGGACGCCTTCTTTGCAGCTGTGGTGTATTCGTTCGGTTGTTGAATAATGGATTCAATGGTCCTCACTCCAGCTTCGATTCCAGATTGTAGCACTATATAATTTGGAAAAGGTCAAGAAGGAGTGAATATTTGTGTAAACTACTGTATGATTTATTCATTATGTTCCCTGGCATACTTGAAATGGAAATGGATGCACTGTTATACCTTGAGTTTAAAATCCATTTTGGGTCAATTTTGAGCAAACTATAAAGCACAAGACTCAGTCGAGAAAAGCCGAGCTGTAATTGGTCAACAGTGATATCGTTTGCTCTTGCTCCAAGTTAGATCTTGGGGCACAGCGGGAATACTCTTTGTTTCTCTCTCTCTTTCTCTCACTAACTACTGTGTCTCACCAAGCTTCTTTCAGAATGGATCCCAATTAAAGTGTCAGGTTTACCAAATGAGCTGGTGGGAAATGATTTAATATGTGCTACACCTTGGTGAGACTGAATCTCAGTATAAAAGAATTTGGTACTTTTACCTGTAAAAACTACTGACCTGTTCAGTCTAACAACCTCTCAGAGCTTTCTAAAAGAAATTAAGAGGGGCAAGTGAGAAGGGGTGGGGCTATAAATACAGTACACTTTTTGGCATCTCAGCACACGGAACCTTGGCAGGCAGAGGTGGAGATAAAGAGATATATTTAACTGCAGGTGTAAAGATGGAGGTGAAGGGTTGTTGAGTGTGAATGAATCGCTGTCTTCCCAGTGCAGGATGAGGACTTTCTCCTCTGCACTCGGCTTCGCTGTCCGCGTCTTTAATAAACACAGAGAGAGAACTCGCCACCTTCTGTGTCCGGTTATATCCGCGCCTTTTCTCTCAGACGGTGAGGAGAAGCTGCTACAGTCATCTGCTCCCAGCCATGCGTGTTCCTGCGCTCTTCCTGTCCACAACAGTCAGGGTGCTGAAATGGCACTGTCCGTTACCCGCAGTCGTGTGAGGAGCATGATGTGTGTTGTGCGTGGGCTACAGGCTTACTGTCACAACTTATACTTGGTGTATACTCATAAAAGCGTGTCAAGATATTGGTCACTTGTTGCAGAAGTCTGGATTTAAACAGGATGAATCTAAATCCTCTGGGAGAACCCTACAACAAAGTGTCAACAAAGAAACTAAGCCCTTTCCTTTATGCATTATTTTCATGGTCAGCCATTTTGTAGTGCCATGGGGGAATATCCCTAGCATTTTGTCAGTTCCGTAATGCACCACAATAGGTACTATACTAACAAACCTTAGCAGCCACAAAATATTGCACTAGTTTGATTCATACACACGTCTTTACTGAGGAATACGGTGAGATAAAATGGTATGGTCCATCGGTTTCTATTTAAACAATATGACACGAGCAAGAGTGCAGCTATTCTGAATATTGGCATGGCTGTGATTCACCGAATTCGCCCGTCGGCATTCGGAAATTAGCCATGTCCGAATGCCCTCAGAATTAACTCCACCGGCAGTAAACGAATAATTTTGCAACAAGCAGGAAGATGTACACAATCCTGAGTTCTGTGATTATGCTTTATAATTAGGTGAAAGTTTATTTGCATGCTTGTTCTTAGGAGATCACCAACTAGATTGGCCATGCCAACCACTGCAGGAGGTTGCTAATCGCGCAATTAGCATTTCTCTCAATAAGGATGTCCCGTAATTGGCTGCGTGTGGTATTCGGCGAAAAGGATAGGTGGAGATTACGTGCCTCTGTTCCACGTCGTGGTTGCCACGACGGACATGCTGTAATCATTTTCAGCTTTACTTGCTTGAAGTGCTGATAATGAATGACTACCTCGGTTCTAGCTTCCTGCATGTCAGAACGCCTTAAAGATGTCTGGAACGTGTTGTATACCTAACTATTAAACCTTGCACCAAACACGATTAATTATGAATCAATCGCAGGTTGTGGCGCAGTTGGTAGAGCGAGTTGTCCACTAATCGTAGGGTTGGCGGTTTGATTCCGGGCCCATGTGACTCCACATGCCGAAGTGTCCTTGAGCAAGACACTGAACCCCAAGTTGCCCCCGATGGCAAGTTAGCGCCTTGCATGCAGCTCTGCTCCCATTGGTGTGTGTGTGTGTGTGTGTGAATGGGTGAATGAGACACCGTGTAAAGCGCTTTGGATAAAAGCGCTATATAAGTGTGCCATTTACCATTTATGAATCATTACAATCCAATCGCCACGCTTTGTGATTCCCCATGATTTTGCTCCTTGTCTCCTGTTATTGGTTGGTGCATTCGAACCTTTGCAATGACTTATTTTCTTTTTAAGCACACACACACACACACACACACACACATACATGATGCCTAATAACCTTGCCTAGACACATTTGCATTGTCCCTCAAACTACAGTGGTACAAGCGTTTCAGATGAAGAGGTTAGTTTGTATAAAAGAGTGTGTAGATCTCCATCTTGACAAAAGAGAAAACTACTCCACTCACCAGTCCCCAGTTTGCATACACTGCACCTGTAAGAAGGGGTTCTTTCGTTTCTATTGTGCTCCTGTGCGGCTAAATGAAAGCATTATGACAACGAGGCCTCTCATGCTGCTCTTAACCCCGTAGAGGTGTTCCAATTACAACACTCGTGTGCGTGTGCCAGGGTCAGAGACGCAGGTGCTTCAGCTGAAATAAGTAGGCTTGAACGGCTGGCCACTTGCGCTGATTCACTCCCTCTGCAGAATATCAAAACCCACAAACAGACCATAAAAGTGTAGTGCATGTGAGTGGATGTGAAAATGGATACTTCACTTGGATATACTCACCGGACCACCGACATCAAGCTCAGCCGTCAGCGAGGACGCCGATACAGGAGAAGACGCATGTGCCTGTGTAACCCTATTCATCGAGGCAGAAATGACGCGAGATTCCGGCACTTTTCGGCTCGCAAGGCCGACTAATGGAACCGATCTCTGTACACCTACAGATAGAGCGAGAGAGCTATTACTCTGTTTGGTTTTGTTATTTCTCGTGGATCTAAAAGAAAACCCGCGATTGCAGGCCACAGCTGGCACCAAAAGCAAAACGTGCAATATGAGGCTACGGTGAAGCAAAGGTGCGGTTATTGAAGGCATTGAAATAACCCGTTGTGTGTGGGAGGGCGGGAGAGTGCGGGGCCATGTGTTTGCATGCGCATGCAATTCCAGGCCACAAAGACATGATAAGGCTTTGGTTCTGCTCTCTGCAGGATTCTGCTTTTCTACTTTTTCGGAACGTGCAGCTTTGGAACTGGACCACGTCCAGAGGTGCCGATATTTATGAGCAAATCATATAACACATCAGCAAAAACAAGCAAAAATGCAAGGACATCGACACCGAAACCCCACCATCGAAATGACACGCATCCGGATTAACACTAAACAGAAAGGGGCGGATTCTTATTGAACATCACATGCACGTTGCTGATTGGCTACAGCGCCTGATTTTTACTGAGCCCCAGCGACTCCAGATTTTCTTTTAATCATAGATTTTTTTTTTTATTGAAAGCTATTGGAATATAAACGCAGCTTACACCATATACTTAAAAATAAATAAATAAATAAATAAATAAATGAATTCATTAATTACTGACCCCGCCTTTAATTCAGCATGGGATATTTATCTCGGCATCTATTGCTGAGCCCCTGTGCTTGTGAGTGCATAATGATATCTCAGAGGAACCTTTTTTCCTCTCTAGAATACTGCACATGCTGTTACTTCGACTTGTTTTTAGTTCGTGGTGTTTACAACTCGAGCCATTGTTTTATTTATTTACCCCCCACCCCTCCCCCCACCCCAGACGTCCAGTTTGGAAAAAGCGGTTATTTTGGTCTATTACTGAAAACAGACACAATACTGCATGTAGGCGTGTTTCATGACCCGCTTGTAATGCCAGGCATTATTCCTGCAGATTTACTCTTGCGTAAAGATTGCCGTTGTGTTCTGCAGGAAACGACTATTATTAATTATTATTATTATTATTATTATTATTATTATTATTATTATTATTTTCTAGCTGATAATTTCTAACAAATTAATAAGAGTAACATTTTTTTTTTTTTAAATAAATACTTAAATAAATGAATGAATAATTATGACCAATGTAACCCTTGACTAAAGCAGCCTCAGCAGGGACCCGCAGTTCTGAACCAGGCATCTGTTCTAACAGGCTGTCGACAGGCAGTCAGCATTTCTTGCCAACACATAAAGGAGTATTTCATAACACAAATTACAGCTCGGTTGGAGTCGCTAGCTTGTCTAAATGAAAAACAACGCAGGTATTTCTGAGACAAAGCACACGGGGCATTTTGCGAAGGCTTCTTGAGTAATTCTCGGCTCTTTAAATAGACCTAATTAGTTTCGCAGAGGGCAAGAGTACCTGCTGGGGTTCTACGGGGAGCTCTGTGCTAAAGCTAGGTTTGATAAAGACAACATGTCCTCAGTCCTGCGCACACTGAGAGCTTGTACCGGCACTTCTTATAGAGAATGCCATCTGTGGCAGGTGGTGCTGGAATTACGAGACATAGCTTTGAATTTACCGATGTTCTGGAGGACCTCCAATATGACTACACTGGTGGAGAATTCTACATATGAAAGGAAAATCACTCTTAAAGCGCTGTTCTGGGAAAACAATCAATACTGCTTCCACCCAGAAGTTGAGTATCTTATCGAATGTCTTATTCCTCTTATAGAACGGCACTTTGCCAGCTAATAACAATCTGCTTTATTTATTTACTAGACAACACCACTTCGTAACTTTTTTTTATTGTATCCGTTTACATTTATTCATTTAGCAGACGCTTTTATCCAAAGCGACTTACAAATGAGACACACTCACACACCAATGGTAGCAGAGCTGCATGCAAGGTGCTAGCTTGCCATCGGGGGCAACTTAGGGTTCAGTGTCTTGCCCAAGGACACTTCGGCATGGGATTCGAACCGCCAACCCTACGATTAGTGGATTAGTGGACAACCCGCTCTACCCACTGAGCCACAACCGCCCTAACATTTAATGCTCTGGAGCATCTGTAAAAGTTCCACTTATCGTAGCACGGTATGCGGTTTATTAGATAAGCATTCCTTCACACACTAGTCTCACACGAGTTCTCCGTATTAAAGTTAATAAGACAAAAAAAACCAAAAAAACAATCAAACGATCTTTACATGTGAGCGTTGACCGTACTGACACTTCCACCGATGCTGATTACACACGCCATGCAAGTCCCCGTGCGAGTTGTTTCAATAGAAACCATAGCGTATGCGCTAATATAAACAGGCGCCTTGCAGCTGCGCTGGTGTCCAAGTTAGTGTTTATAGAAAATCAGATATGAGAATACAATGCCGGTTGTTCTGCTTCAGCCATTTTGTTTTTCCGACACACAACGGTGCTAAAATTTGATGTCAAATCGGTCTTTTGAACATCGATGGCTGTGCGCAATTCCGATGTTCCTCTTTTCCTACACTCCCTAAACCCGGTAATTAACCGAGCAGTTCAATGAGATGCCTTTAATAAGAGAAATCACCAAACTGAAGCCCTTCTGGAGAAACTCTTTGGCAGAGATCCATCCAAATTCCGGTGTCTACTCTGTAGTGTGTGTGTGTGTGTGTGTGTGTGTGTGTGTGTGTGTGTGTGTTGCTTTGCACAACTCGCTACTAATGTCATTCATTATGTCCACATTTATTTTTGCTTCGGTCATGAAGCGAGCATGATTAAAGCATTATTGGCAGCTCCAGTTAAGAATTCATTCCAGATTATGAAGGCTGGCCTGCAGCTCTCGGTTTGATTTTAGCTGATAATTTAGAATAAATCACTTTTGGGTAAAATGTCTGTCAAATTCTATGTTGCAATAAATTGATCCCCTTATGTTGATTTAATGCCGTGAGAATGGAATATTGCTCTTGGCATGGTATCTACAAGGGAAGGGGAAAAAAAAAAGGTTTAGTTCAGTACCCTGAGGTGTTATCCATTCAGCTTGTTATTCATTCAGAATATGTAGTAAGCAGAACCTAACAGAACAGGTTCCTCTTAGAATCCCCTTTAAAAAGTACATCTAGCCTTAATTTCTGTTCTGATTTAATATAGACGGGGAAAACCTCTCGAAATAAATAGACAGGTGGTGATTATGGTGGCGAAATAAGGTTTTATGGTCTTTAACGTATCATCTTTCAACATGCCTTTCACTGAGAGACAGTCTCACACACACACACACATATGTATTTCACGCTCGAATTGTTCATGCAGTCAAAAGCATGACAGCTATGCAACTTAAAGGCTTTGTATAACCTAACCTTTCTTGGCTCTAGAAATGAGTCGAATCATTTGACTCAGCTCGTCGATATGAGTCGATTCGTTCGGCTTACAAACAACTCCTTGGCATTTTATTATAAAGTTGGAGTTGTTTCACGATCATAACAATAGCTAGCAAATTAAAAGTGTAGCGTCAGTGCTGTAGGACGGCTTTCACGAAATTTCAGTAGCACGACGTAAAATGCCCACCACCACCCCAACCCAGCAGGGCCAACAGTAGAGGAAACGATACTGAGATACGTTTAGTCTTGTACGATAGGACGCACGATGGAATTGAGCTTATTTAAGTGAAACGAGCATTTCATAATGAGTATTTTTCCAACATGAAAGGGTAAAAGGGTATTTGGGCGCAAACGCCCTGTGATCACGGTCAGGTATCTGAAGTTATGGCAGAATGAATGTACAACCCCTTGTGATCACAGACAGATCTGGAGAAAATGGATTTCCTTCCCAAGCTGCGCATGAGTGTTGACTTATACAGATTCTCAAAATAGGCCACGCCTACCTGATGTCGTAATATCGGTTACGCTGTCCTGAAATCCCTGGAAATCATCTGTGGCTTGATTCTGAGTTTGTAGGGTTTACTGTCTGTTCTTTAAATGTATGTGGATTGGCCAGAGAAGCCAAGGTGGGTCCTTGAGCATGATTTAACTCCTCAGCTGTGTGCTCGGATTGATCTCTTGCTACAACTCTGTCACGTTTCAGAGCATTTACCAAATAAAAACGTGTCAGTGTAATACACAACACTAAACTTGGAGGAAAAACAATGTTTTCTTTGTTTGGTTTCCCCCCCCCCAAAGGGTTTTCCATTGGTTCTTTGAAGGAACGACAACCAGGGAATGCTTAAGGATCTAAATCTGTTTACTGAGAAGCTAATGAGACAAGGACTTTTGGCGTCACTCCATTTCACACTTTAAAGCTTTGGTTTGTCTCATAATGGGAACTCCTAATGTTTCTTCTATGTCGAACCCTGTTACAGAGCGTTTCTCCATCAGATTTCTCCTCCAATTTGGGCTCCATTAAGAAGCTGTCCAATGAACCCTTGAGGAAGCTCTAAGAATTTATTCTTGCATTAAAAAACATGTACAAAGATGCAAACATGGTCTCAGACAAAATTTATAGCACGGCTCGGGTCGTGTGCAAAAAGTACAGTGGTTAGGGTTCATTAGTATGAAATGAAAACCAAATCCATTCACACTGCACTTAGTTATACCTTTTTTTATATGTATTATTTAAAAGAGAGCAGATTATATAGTGTAGGCGACTTGTTTTTCTTCTAAAGCACACCTTGTTGCCACTAAGAATTCTCAACCTCATATTGCACTGAAATCATGAACAGCATGCATGATGTATACTGCATGTCCAGTCTGTGGTTTTGAATTATTTATTGCACATGTATAGAGTAGAGAAATAACTAATTTCTAGAAGGACGGTGTAAATTATTTAGTTTCCCCAGTTGGACACGGTGAGCGTACGTACACTGGTTGCCCTTTATATAGTGCACTGGTTGTTCAACCTTGTAATATGGAGCAACGTTTCTACTTTATAAAGGACATTTCATGTACAGTTTGCCTGGACGCGTCTATTCAGATCGACCCAGTTTAGATTGGCGTTAATAGAAAACCGATTATATAATGCGTTGGTTAAGTGGTTTTTCTTTCGTTTTCGAGTCGGCTCTTCAAGTCAAATCATCGCTCTTAGTGTCGATTAATCAACATGTTTCCATGGAGATCATTGGAAAAATCTAGCAATCAAAATATTGCAAACTTTTAGAGGACTATTTTTAAAAAAATATATATATTTTTTTAAATGCCAAGAATCATTTGGGCACAAAAAGAATCAGCTCTTATCAAGGAGCTGATTCAAATGATCTGACTCACTTAAAAAATACATACATACATACATACATTTCGGTTAGGGATTCTGCGTACATAGCACCATTAGGGGTCGTCCATATATTACGTCATCAAGGGTGGGGGGGTGAAGGGTACGATGACGTCTGATGATGACAAGGGGGTTCACGGACGTGATTACATCATCAATGTATTTGCATCTTCCCCTTGTTTAGTGTCACCACTGTCATGTTCATCATTTACTTATTTACTTACTGAAATATTTGCAAATTGCCAAAATAACAAACAAACAAACAGAAATAATGACGTCACACGAACTTCCTGTGTTATATATACATACATTTACATTACATTTATTCACTTAGCGGACGCTTTTATCCAAAGAGAGATACAAGCAAAGTGATATCAAGCAGGGAACAATACAAGTAGTGCTACTATACAAGATCTATTAATTGAGTACTAGAAGAAGCAACGTGCCACGCTGAGTAGGAACTACTCGATTGCAGATTGTGTGTAGGAACGTAAGCCTTCAGGAGAGAGTTGAGGTAGGGGGCGCTGTTCCAGACAAGATCTTGTAGGTGAGCATCAAGGCCTTGAATTTGATACGGGCGGCTA
>JAFFST010050525.1:131218-141940 GCA_022414735.1 Noturus placidus | reverse complement strand
AAATTGCATTTTGTGTTTACTTGTGTTGTCCTTGACTATTGTTTAAATTGGTTTGATGTTCTGAAACACTTAAGTGTGACAAACATGCAAAGGAACAGGAAATGAGGAAGGGGGCAAACACTTTTTCACATTACTGTATGTGCTGAATATTTATGGTTTTTGATTCATGACATGCCAGTAAACATGACATGGCATTACAACCAGCGTTTTCTAATCTACTCTATGACTTTATTTAATTTATTTTTTATTTTTTTTGCTTTTGTTCTGCGACTTAGCTTTGTGCACAAAGAAGCATCCAGCTGAGTAAACTCAACAAGCTCAACAAACACTGATAAGGTGCAGAGAGGCAGAGTAATTCCATGGCAGTGTCGACACCATGTAGAATTAATAACACCATGCTAGCTAAACACATACAAAAACTCTTTCTCCATTCCGAGGCTAATGTATTTACCATGTGTCATGCGCTTTGGTACACAGTGGATTATTTGCTGATGAAAACCTTGACAATAGGTGGGACATGGATTTGTCTTCATACCGTAATGTCTGCTATATGACACAAGAGACGTGGACGTTCTTCATGAAATCTGTTGTGGGATTCATATACTACAGTGTGAAGTTCGTGGAGTCTTCGGTAAACATACGGGGCTCAGGTTCCCAGAAAGTGTGTTGTGTTAAGAGATTTGTTTTTTTTTAAACCAAAATATTGAATTCAATCAAACTAACTAAAGTCAGAGCAGTTTACAATAGCGTCAGAGATTCACATTCAGCTATTATGACACATTTCTGCAATGTGGACCTCACCAACGTTTTGATTCTGGTTACAGCCCTGGTTCTAGCAAGTAGTATTAAGCCTGGAGGTGAATATTTATGCAAACATCGTAAATGTCTGCTACTGTTGTTGTTTTGTTTTTTGTTAGGTTTTTTTATTGTCGTTTGTTGTGCAAGTCTATTTAAATTTCAGGGTGCAACAGGACAAAATGAGGAGTCGGGGGGGTGAATACTTATGTAAAGCACTGCAGAGCACATGCTTGAGCCACCCTGGTGCTAAATCCGTTAATCCGGCGTGCAGGATAAACAGAAGATTTGTTTTCATCAGGAGGCATGAATAATACACACTTGCACACTATCGACAGGCAACAACGCCGATCCTTCAGCCTGAGCATCGGACCAGTTGGAGAGGGATTCTGGCTTCGGTTGTAAATATTAATAAGCACATTGTGGGTTTGCAGAGAGAAAGTTATTACTGAGTTGCTTGCTCGCCTTGGTGGTATTTACAGCCCGACAGGAGCGAGTCAGTGCTGTTGCATTTTAAACACTGCTCCTGGCTCCTCACTGTAAAATCTGATATAACGTTAGGAGTTTAATAACACGACATAAAATGAACAGTGAGAGAGCTTATATGCCGCTTAAAAATGAACCACGCTCGATTCCTGTCCGAATCCCCATTTGTTTTATATTCGAACGCGGGTTGCCAAGTCTGCAGCTGTTTTCTGTAAACAAAGGGGCAATGCAATGCAGACCGCTTATCTATGATGTACAGAATCATTTCTGTTGTCGTGGGAACTCTACACATGTTACAGTCAATCAGGTTGGAATCTTTAGCTAGGCTAGCTCGACTGTGTTCAAATGGAGTAGTGAGGCTAATGATCTTTTGTTCCATGCATGCTCGGTAAATGGTCTACGAACCGATAAGATCAGATACTCTCGCGAATCAGAAATGCGTGCGCACCACAGTGATCTCATTTCCCAATTAGAAACACAAGAAAAAATGCATCTTTGTTTTGTTTGTAGCTTGTAAAGGTCCTTTGACACTTCATCGCGGCGCGCATCCTGTTCCTGTGAACTTCCTAGATATGACCGTTGACATTAAAGATGGCTTACAGCAATTTAGAGCGAGGAATCCGCTAAATTTACCGCTAAATTTGATGGACAGAGTTGGCAACCAACAAGTTTTCTCTAATTTCAAGCTAAATTTCACACTGAGCTGCTAGCTAGCTAGCAAGCAAAATAAATAACCATGTAGCTAGCTAGCTAGCTGTAACATCAGCTGCCTAGATGATATTTTCCCTGTAAAAATTTTTTTTATTTCTCTAGGAAGGTTGTGAAAACTGAAATTTGAACTTTGTGCACAGAAGTATTTGTGCACAGTCGCATTTATCATCTGTAAGCTAACCGTCTCATAAGAATTTAGCTCCATAACGATTGCTAGCGTACAGGTCTTTACTTGCTAAATCCAGTGGCTTGGGGTTGAAATCGATTGTTTTAGCCTGGATAGCCCACTGCTAATCAGTCAGGCAAAGACAAAAAAGTTTTCTTTTAAGATTCTAGGAAAAATGGTTTTGGACTCGGGTATAAAATACAACTTTTGTTCGCTAGCAGCACCATCGTTACTTGTACAAATCCATTAAAAAAAAAAAAAAAACACAAACCTCTGTCAAAAAAATAAAATACACGGCACAGAACTAACATGTTTTAGCTTGTTAGCCTTGAGTTGGCGGTGTGTCCGTGTCCCAAATGGCAACTCTGTCCCCTCCCAATCTCCCCACACACACACAAACAAGGTCAGTTAGCAGAATGAGCGACCTCTCTGCAAAAGCTGTCCGTGCTAATGATGCTGCATCCGTCCGCCGTCATTTTTACAGCCAACGCATGGAAACCAATCTAGCAGCTAATGCTAATTCATTAAGCCATTCTGAACACTTTGGATATCAACACATAGAGCTAATGATGGTCGCTTTGGCCTTTGTCTGCCTCGGTTATTCCTAAATTAGAACAAGCAGTGGCTTAAACGGCGTCTGGACACTGGTGACAATTGCATCGGGAGATTTTGATGAAAACATTTTCAGTGTCCAATTGCTGCAGAAAAAAAGGAAGAATCCGTAGAAAAAATTTAAATATTTGCATAATTCCATTTTTCTAAGCACTAAAGTTCTGTTTAGAGATGTTGTCGATTGATGTATTTGCATGTAATTCCTTTCTTCAATTTTAAATTGGAAAATTTTGGACGATTAAATCTAATCCTAAGAAAGAGAAGGAAAGGGAAAAAAAGTCAAATAAATAAAGGAAAGGAAAGGAAAGAAAAAAGAGTAAAAGAGAAGAAAAACGTTCTGTGTCTGCTTATTACAGTCGGTGTTTGAATTTATTTATTTTTTACTGCTTTTACGAATAAGGGAAAAGCAGAAAGAACGAATGTTCCTCTCGCACCTGATTTGTTTGATCAAAGCAAACACAATGCTACATTTGTTGCTGTTGGTTTGCCACTGAGTGAAAAGCAGAGTGAATAATTTCAGCGTCACTGTTTACAGTAAATGGCCCACAGGCAGTTGAACATAATTCTCCACTGGAGCTCAAACTTTCCTTCATGCTGTGATGGCCAGGGATACGGTGCAGAACGTTCCAGCGTTTATATTACTCATCACTCTGTACTTGATGGTCACCCGAGCATGCGTTCTTCATGTCCTATATCTTAGATTCTAATCCTGGCAGGTTCTCATCACACCACTCAAACGATTGTGAAGGTGATGCTTTCCCCAAAAACACAGAGATCTGAATAGTAAGCAATATTCCTGCCATTAGGTATTTAATCAACTGGATAAACTGCTTAACTCGACATCTTGGGCTTTGAGCACAGGACCCTACGTATCAAGCAAATGGAGCATTTCACAATGCCATCGAAAATCTTGTATAAAATATTGTTTACAGCTCTGCGGCAGGGCTTTTCAGATGGCGCTGCCAATACATGTGGAATGGAGATCCTTTGCCAAGAGCGTGGAAATAAAAATGTAATCAATATTTAAGAGACTCGAGCTGGCAGCGCTCTCAGTAATTTTAATGGCCATGCATGCAATCAAGCTCACACTTACATTCCAAATTACCCTACTCCAGTGCAAATCCACTTATACCCTGAATTGGTAATGGAGTACTATTATTTTTTAGCATGGAGGACAGTATTAGGTTAAATAGTTAGCACTAGTAGCTTTGGGTATTCACTTTGACTAGGGGAAAGCCAATATTGGGATTTCAAGCGAGCACTAATAGCAGAAGTCATCAACCTGGGAAAAAAACTGGCTACAGTTCAGACAGTCTACTGGCATGTTTTCTGGGTTGGAGGAAACCACAGAACCCTGAGTAAACCATTCAGACAAGCGGAGAACATTTGTTTATATGTTGTGAAATAGAACCAACTAAGTTTGTTATAAAATATTGTGGGCGGGTACAAAAAAAAAAAACTTTCGCAGCATGCAGGATTGGACACAAGATGGTCTTAAGGTCTTCAAATTGTCTATACAGTAGTTATAAACAAATAGTTAATGGTTACGAATTAAGAGGTAACACTTCTGTCATGTTAGTTTCCTATCCAGACCGTTGCAAGTAGAACGTTTATGTAACTAGACCTTGACAAATTCTAATACCTCTGATCTGTGATAAATATTCATATTCTGGTCGCCGCATGCTTAAGCATGTTGGATGACACTTAATTAATTCCTGAATGAATTCTTACTCATCACAGAAGAATAGGTGGTTTTCGTCCAAACGCCACTCGGCAACAACGATGCAGCCAAGGCCGTTCTGGCATCTGCGATTATTTGCATTTCAGTCACTCAACTGTGATGGGACCAACCAGTATATACGAGCCCCAGATAGACATCAGATGTTGCGTAGAACTCTTGGAACCGACACCGGTTTGTTTGTTCTGGGTTTATTGCTTTTTGTTCACTGTCTTATTATCAGCTCCATTCAATTTTACCATCTCTCCAGCAAGAAATAAACAGCTGTTAAGGGGAAGGGAGCAAACAACCTAGTAATAAAACCGATCCAAGATGAAGTGTTACTGAGGTGTGGGAAAAATGAGATCGGAGGACATGATGGAGCACTGTAGTGTCAGGAGGAGTCGACTTCTGTGCGTGATCATGGTTATCATGATGCATGCATATTCTCATGTATGGGCAGTTCGGACCTGATCTCGCAGATTCAAGAGCAATCTAGAGGGATTTCATTTGAATGAATGAATGAATGAATGAATGAATGAATGAATGAATGAATGAATGAATGTGGCCATTTCCATCAATAGTGGTATGAGCGCTTGCCTAAGGCGCCTATAATAAGGGACCCATAAGACTATTAAAAATATAAATATTTTAATACCTGTTGCAGGGTGTGGTCAGGTGTGATGTCGCTTAGAGCCCACAAAGGTTCAGAAATCCTGGATGCAACCTTCATCCAACATCAAGACAACTTATCTTAAGACCAACCAGAAATTCAGAATCTGTGTTTTGAACCGAGGTGATGCCGAATGTATCAGATATGGAGTTAGTAGGGAAGTCAAAGCCAATTCATCAACAAGTTAGCTGGGATTAGTAGGAATATAACTATTGCTTTGTGTAAGTGTTTTTTGTAAATTACTTTCTCAGTGGTGCAGTTGGTAGAGGAGGTGCTCCCAGTTTTATCCTGAGCTTGCATTACTGTCTGTTCAGCATTTTACATGTACCCTCCGTGTCTGCATAGGTTTCTGCCGGGTTCTCCGGTTACTTCCCACCTCCTTAAACATACCAGTAGATAGACTGGCTTCTCGACATGGTGTCTGGTTCCATGAGATGGATTAGTGTCTCATCCAGGGTATATTCCAGGTTAGTCTCCAGATCCAGATTTTCCTCAGGTTTCCTTCCACCTACCTAAAAGGTGAAGTGTCTACAATAAACTGTCTGTAGGTGTAAATGATTGTCTGGTGACGTGTGATGGACTGCCATCCCTTGGCTCCATGAACCTGACCAGAATACTGAATTTGAATGAGTGAGCTCACAATTTAACTAGCACAAATGTGATCAAGAGATGGATGTGTTTAAATGAGTTTAAATCAAGCCATAACTATGGTTATTGAGCTGCTGTAGCACTCTCATGCAAGACCCTTTGAGGAGCAGTTATAAAAGATGGACTGGACTGCCTTTAAACGGTGGCTTAGTAGTTAGCATGTTTGCCTCACACCTCCAGGGTTGGGGGTTTGATTCCCACCGTGGCCCTGTGTGTGCAAAGTTTGCATGTTCTCCCCGTGCTGTGGGAGTTCCCTTCCCCAGTCCAAAGACATGCACGGTAGTCTGATTGGCATGTCCAAAGTATCCGTAGTGTATGAATGGGTGTGTGAGTGTGCCCTGCGATGGATTGGCACCCTGTCCAGGGTGCACCCCGCCTTGTGCCCCATGCTCCCGGGGATAGGCTCCAGGTTTCCCGTGACCCTGAAGGAAGGATAAGCGGTACAGAAGTTGTAAGGATGGACTGCCTTCATGTGTTTCAGAGAAAGTCCTCTCTGGTCGGTAGCGATTGTGTGATTGGGGTCACCAAATAAAAGATTATTTGCAAAATCTTTCTGTTGGAGAACCTTTAAAGTTACTGCAACAAGAATGTGTCATTCAGGAAAAGGAGGTCACAAGTAGAACCTTTACCTTCAGAAGAATAATCTCTGGTAAAATCTGGGGTGATGAGTGAGATGTTGTTTTCCCTACAAATCTTATATTCATTAAGGTTCTAGGCACTTTTCATTGCAAAAGCATTCAATCTGACAGTTTTTCTCGATATTCTGAGAATTTTATGAGGGACGTTAACGTTTCACATCAACGTCTCTACAATATATCGCACTGTGATACTTGATGTTCTGAGAACAATCTCTCTTATCTGCGTGTCTACATATATACTTCTCATTACGGAACCCTCTCACCAATAACTCTCAGCAAAAACATGCACTGCATCGGAGTATGAACACAGCATTGCTTATGGATGCACTGTGATTATTAAAAAAAAAAAAGTTAATTACTCTCTTCTTTTCATCTGGAAATGTGTGATATGACCAGTTAGACATGACTCACACCAGTTAAGCCAGATGGTGTTTGTTCATTACTTCATTTATTTCTCACATCTTGTTCAATATATATACAATCATATTTAACCAGATGTTTTCACATCTCAAGAGCTGCATGATGTTTCATCACCATTAGTGTGCATGCAGTATCTCTAAGCCGGTGACAGATGCTAGTGGTGCGCATGTAGGTATTGTATCCTATATTGGGCATACTGTACATCGTATATTTTTAAATGATCAAATTTCGGATAACAATTGAGTCAGTAGAAGTGACATAAAAGTGACAAATTATCCCAGTGGTGATATTATATAGTCATATTGGCTAAAGCATCGAATGATTGGATCAAATGAATCTCAAGATGTTTTGCTGCAATATGATGTGAAGTGCAATACAGAAGCACCTCCTACAAAGGGCGTGTTTCCAAATACTAGTACAGTGCATGTTTGGTGTCAGCTTTACAGATAAAGACATTAATATTGAAGTCAGAATCACTTTCCAGATACTCGTTGGTTTGATTCCGTCTAGACGGAATATAAAGATTGCGACTGGTGCACTAAATACAACTAACAAACAAGCCAAGTATGAGAGAGGTAATTCTCTCCACATATGGATTTGTGAGTTTTAAAAAGATCTCAATGGGTGTCTGTGCATACGCTGACGTAAACAGGAATCGTCCCCGCAGCTTTGCCTCGCCTTGCATGACCTAGAAAAGATCAGAGAGAAGCAGCTGCTATTCGCCTCCTCAGCGCCGGTATGTTTACAAACATGAAGCTAATTACGAGCATGAAGCTAACATTTAATCGTGTTCACTCTGCTTCTAATCAGAAATCATGTAATGTGTTCCATTTCAAGTCGGAATTTAGGGTCGCAAAATCTCCGAAGGTCGAAAGGAGACGGGAGGTCAAATCGGCGCATGTACTTCAAGTGGTGGTCACGTTCGCTTTTGTGTCACCTATATCTAGGTTTGACCGTTTTGAATTTCAACCTCAGTCTCGTGAGCCAATAGACATAAGGAAGTCGGGGGATTAAAATGAAGAGTTGGACTTTTCCTTGTTGATTGCTTGCTGTTTCTTGGTGCACATCTAAAAACAAACGTTCAAACAAAAACTAGATAGCAAACGTTAGCACTGAATTCCAAAATCACATGGCATCAAAAGGATGAGCTTGGTGAGGAAACAACTGTTTGTAGTTAAATGGTGCACTTATATAGCGCTTTTATCCAAAGTGCTTTACACTGTGTCTCATTCACCCATTCACACACACACCAATGGTAGCAGAGCTGCCATGCAAGGCGCTAGCTTGCCATCAGGAGCAACTCGGGGTTCAGTGTCTTGCCCAAAGGACACTTCGGGATGTGGAGTCACATGGGCCGGGAATCGAACCGCCAACCCTACGATTAGTGGAGAACCCGCTCTACCACCTGATCCGCAACCGCCCCAGTTGTACGTGATAAGAGGAAATAACTTGTTTCTGTGGACATTAAATGCCAATCTCATCGGATAAAAAGTATAACGTGCCATTCTTGAATAATTTTTTAAAAAAGTGTAATCATTGGCGAATTGCTGTGGTGTCAGGGGAATGTAGGGGTAAAGAGAGAAAACTGGGGCAAATAGGCATTTAATTCCCCAGGGGAGCTTTTATTTAGACTCGAAAGGAGGGTAGTGGAACATAAAGTGCAGACTGGTGGGTCATAGGGATGTGCGAGTGGGTTTTTGAGGAGTGTGGGTTTCAGTGGATTGGTGCTCACTCTGCTCGAGGTTACATCTCCAGAGGTGACTCAGTGGGAGGGTTTAGTTTAAGAGTCTCTGCCCACTTCGTCTGCAAACGGCATTTCGAACCACCTTATGATGAGTCACCCACCGGGACACCGAGAGGCCTTACAGCTGTGTGTCATGTGCTTAAATCTGACTCCTTGCACTTGTTTAGCTGTCACTGATGGCGTAGTTCTGCTGAACTGCCGCAAATGAGACCCCGCGTCATTGGAAATCGGACGTGCTTGTTTTGCTGGCATAAAGGTGTTAGTCAGAAAATCAGAACATATCTTATCATTTTGATTCCACAATTGACAAAGAATACTAAAAAAATACAAGGTATTACCAGCTTTCGGACTTTCACCCATTTGTGTTTCAGTTCCCATATCAACAAACATGTGCTTGTCTGGATTCTGTCCCTGTCCTGTCATTGATTTATTGCCTGGTTGAGTTCACCAATTTGGCTTTTTATGCCATGTGGGTCAGGGCTCGTTTCAAAGTCTTACCGAGCATTATTAGAAAGCAATAAGTGACTAACAAAGAGCTTGTCTAGAAGCTCTGAACTTTGGGAAGCACTGGAATTAAGGAAGGCGATTCATTGACAAAAGCTGTTAGCAATTAATGTATCAGTTTGCAATCAGTTGATGGAGGATTTTTCTTGTCCTCTTTCTCTTGAAACTTTGCTATAAGGTTAAGAGTTTTTCTACTAAACCCCCTTAGTATGCACATTTTCAATAATCGATTTCTAGAGTCCACGAACCACATTAACTGGCTGAAACCCTTCAGAGGAGCCTTATTTCCAACCATTTGTTCTATCATTATCCTCAGCTCATGACTCCATCAGGCACGTCCCACTTGACAGAGATCTCGAGGCAGATGCAGGACCCGCTGGAAAGACTATATCTCACGGTTGGCTTGGCAATGTCTAGGGAGCCCTCATGAGGATCTGGGATATGTGACTTGGGTGGGATAGAGAAATCTGGACAGACCTCATTCTGTTGCCACCTCAACCCCCACCAGCAAGTACTGAAGGATGTTCTTCCAAGGACCTACATCTCATTGTCCATGGCTCGGTAAACCTGAAAGTCCTGTCACAACATTCCACAGTTTCATGATTACGATCTAGACCCTGGGCTTAGCATCCATTCTGCACGGTATAGTGGGTGGTGGATTAAAACCAGCTTTCGATGCTTATTAAAAAAAATGAGCTGCACACTTCCAAATCACTGTCTCCATCCCTTTTCTTGTGGACAAATCCATAGGGACTGCAGAAAAAAGAACATTCTCAGCTATAATAAGCTTCTAAGCCCCCTTTTGTGGCTCGCTACTGACATGCTGAAGATTTTCACTGGACCTCTTTTTTTGTGTGACGTATCAGTTTTGGCCTTGACTGATTAAAACATGATGTGGTAGGAAGGTACCAGATCATGCATGAAGGAGCGTTTTGTGTGTGTGTGTGTGTGTGTGTGTGTGTATGTAAATTAGGGGAGCTTAGGGAAGCATTGTATGTGGAGGCTGAATATAGTGGGACATGGAAGAACTAGGAAGATGTTTGCTTGTTTATTGTTGATTTACCCATGAAAAACGAGGTTCTCCTGGCAGCTCGTTTGCTTTATGTCTTTTTCTGTGTTCTATTTTGCGATACAGCTGGACCCTTTCCTCCTCCATATAGCATGAAATAGGACATGATGGCTCTTACTCCAGCCAATCCTGCCAGCTAAATGAAGCGATGGCTGTGCCGAGACGTGGATATTTATCGACAGTGAAATGAATACAGTCCATATGGAAATCTGTGGATATCCGTTCAGGTGCACACATACAGGTTATTAAGGAGGCCACACCGCTATCACTTAAATACGTGAATGGTTTTCCGGCTCTTGCTAAGCCATTGGCATGACATGCATACCCTGGAAGATGTGAAGGATCATATCAAGAGCAGACAGAAACAATGGCGTCCATTGAATTTGCAGAGTGTTGCTGTAATTGTGTTGTTTTGACGCTGCTATTTTTAGTCAAGGCCAGATTTGACATCTGCTCCGTACTGCCACAGTGAGGCAAGATGGTGTAAGTGCAACCTGTTCTGGTGAGATAATTCAACAGGAAAGTAAGATATATATATA
>JAFFST010050525.1:114566-131068 GCA_022414735.1 Noturus placidus | reverse complement strand
ATATATATATATATATATATATATATATATATATATGTATGTATATGTAATATATGTACAGTGCCTTTCGAAAGTATTCGGCCCCCTTGAACTGTTCGACCTTTTGCCACATTTCAGGCCTCAAACATAAAGATATAAAACTGTTTTTTTTGTGAAGAATCAACAACAGGTGGGACACAATCATGAAGTGGAACCAAATTTATTGGATATTTCAAACTTTTTCAACAAATAAAAAACTGAAATGTGTATATAAAAACAGTTTTATATCTTTATGTTTGAGGCCTGAAACGTGGCAAAAGGTCGAACAGTTCAAGGGGGCCGAATACTTTCGCAAGGCACTGTATGTAGCTTCAATTCTCTGGGTAAATTCAGAAATCTCCATCTTTGTGTGAACAGCTCAGCCTTCCAGATGTGTGTGTGTGTGTGTGTGTGTTTTCTTTTATAGTTTTTCTCTCTCTGGATCCTGCCTCTCAGCTCTCTCACCCCCAGCAATGGCTTCTCAATAATGCATGATCTTACCAGCGCTGCCTTTAAAAGGTCTCGTTCTTCAAGGACAAATCCACCATTTTAGCTCCAAACCACACAGCTGAGTATGTTCAGTCATTAAGGGACGAACAGTGGTTCTACAACAGTCCTGGGATTTCAACTCGCCACCTTTCAGTCATTAGCACTAAGCCTTAGAGGTGCAGGTTACTGTATAACAATACAATTTAAAGGTTTTACAAAAAGCATTCCACTTCAAAAGGTCTACCAAAAGCTCAGGTGGTGGAGCGGGTTGTCCACTAATCCACTAATCGTAGGGTTGGCGGTTCGATTCCCGGCCCACATGACTCTACATGCTGAAGTGTCTTTCAAGTTGCCCCCGATGGCAAGCTAGCACCTTGCATGGCAGTTCTGCTACCATCGGTGTGTGTGAATGAGACACAGTGTAAAGCGCTTTGGATAAAAGCGCTATATAAGTGCGCCATTTACCACTCTGTTTCCTTGGATACCTAACGGTTCTTTTTGCTTTCTTAGAATGCTTTCTGAAGTAAACGTTTTTTGAGAGTGTCTGTCCGTATAACCTATAAGGGTAGAACCGGAGAAGCCAGCCAATAAAATTAACCTTCCAGGTTTGATATTTTAGTTTTTACTGAGTAACCTTGGAACACCGATGCAATCGATCTGACATTTTTTTTTCTTTTGTCACCACACTGACATTTTTTTTTTCTGGATCAGAAATGAGCTCCGCCCAATTTTAGCTCGAACTGCATGACCGCAGTACATTCTCCTAAAAGAGCATATGTTGTTTTAAACAAAATGAGCAGGTTGAAAGGATAAAGGATATCGTTTAAACTCACCCTCTACTGGTTTGCGAGTTTTAAGTTGATCCAGCCGTTTCCCCCTCACATAATGGAACGTGTTTGGTTTAATACTTGCCCCTCATTCATTCAATTCTCTCAATACTAACGAAACATTTGTTTCCCTAAGATCTTTTAGCTTTAGAAGTGAACTGCTTCAGTGTCAATTTTCACACACTGACCACTCTGCACACTTGAATTAATTTCCCTGATAGGACTTCAAAAGAAATGTCTTTAAATATTTAAGCCAATTTTATCCACCAAGCTTTCACCGTAGTACCATCAAAGATAAGATCTACATTATAGAAATTAGTCTGGATATTACTCATTCTTCATTCTTTAGGGATCTGTGGATTTCCTCCAACTCTCAAAGACATGCCGGTAGGTGGATTGGCTATCCTAAATTTCCTCGAGGCGTGAATAAGCCCCGGTCTGACTGTATGCCCTGCGATGGACTGCGTTCCTGGGATACGCTCCAGATCTACCATGACCCTGACTACGATAAATTGTTTACCGAAGATGAACGTATCATTAGAGTTTAAACCAAACAGTTTTAAAATATTTTGGGATCTACCCCCATTATCCCTTGAATATCTTGATTGGCCATTTTGTTTTTGTGATGGGTGACACACGCACCAGTGTGATGTTTGTCCAAGCCTGTATGACGCACATAGTGTAGCAAAGTGGAAAAAGCTCGTTGGGTCGTCAGTGTAGCAGTTTTCCACAGTGACGGTGCATCAGAACGTTGATGGCAGACAGGAGGGATTAGGTGGTGAAATCAAGTTATCCAGATGAAACAAACCATGGCATTTTGGAGAAGATAGGGGCAGCTGTTTCTTCTGATTCCTAAGAGCTGTTTTCTCGACAGGGTTTTGCTGGTTTCAGCTGTCGAATACTTGACTGGGTGCTTGCTTCGTGTAACAAGGAAACGTTGTCATTTTGACGTGGGATGCCGGAGCTCGCTTCTGTTCTTGACAGCTGCCCATGTGCAGGAGCGCTGGAAAAATGAGAAATAATATGTTTAGTAAGAAAGAGTATTATAGTGAAGGACACTTCATAGCATTTGGACTCTGGACATTATAGTCCTGTCTGTATATTCTGGTTCATATCATGATGTATTGAGGTTGAGTTATGGCTACATATTGATTACTGAATTCAGTTCACGTGTACGATCTGATGAAAACCCATCACTCATTTGCTGTTGGCCCGTTCTTGACAAATTCCCTGCTGAGTGATCTCATGTGGAGTTTGATGATTAGCTGATGGTTGGTTAAATTGTGATAAATCAAAGGAGTAAAACCCTGTAGTGCTGTTGACTTTGAGCTCAGTTTGATGTGTGTCCTAATCTGTTATTATCTCTGTCTTTGGGGCAAAAGCTCCTTGAATTCAAATTTGTAGTTGGAATAGATGTGAGAACTTAGATGATTCATATGGATAAGCCAGACATAGACATCCTGGAGGAGGAAACGTTGACGGTAACTCTTCCATCAGGGTCATGGGGAAACCTGTAGCCTATCCCAGGTGGCATGGGGTACAAGGCGGAGTACGCCCTGGACAGTGTGCCAGTCCATCGCAGGGCACAATCACACACATATTCACACACCCATTCATACACTGCGGACACTTTTGACATGCCAATCAGACTACCATGCATGTCTTTGGACTGGAGGAGCGTCTGAGCGATGCGGTTTCAGTTTCGTTTCCAAGTGAACTCTGTTGCTGAGAACGTGATTATAGTCCGAATCAACTCGCTTGCAGGATGTCAATCAAATACGCCCAGTGTTTTAGGTTGCAGCGTTATTTTATAGATGCATGAGGCAAAAGCTGAGCCAAAGGACAGAGCTGTAGAGTGTTCTGGAGATATGAACTGGTAGACAAGAAGAGAAAATAAGCACAGCCATGAACAAAATGCACCAAAACGAATGTGAAATTTGCTCTAATTTGGACAAAAAGGTCTGAGATTGCTCTAAGATTGCAGTTTATCCGTGAGACTTGACTCAAAGTTGTAGGACTGTTGTAGCCATAGATAGATACAGTACAATAGTACAATAAGCCGATAATTTCAAGGACATAGACCATGCACAGAGAACACAGATTACAGGAGCTGGATCAGTGTGAAGGTGAAAGTGCTCCACTGTAGGTGGTCATGATAGGGGTGAGACACATTGTGCATGCTAGCATCCTGTCCTGCAAAACTGACTCCCCGGAGTCCAGATTGGTTCTCATGACCTATGCAGCTTTCCTTATCGGTATGATTAGTCTGCTGGCATTTTCTGCTTTGATGTCACCACCCCAGCATACTGCTGCATAAAAGATGGCGCCCTCCACAACCACGCATGCATTGATAGCTTCCTCTGCTCTATCCCTTCGTGTCCACTGCACTCCGTGTTACCTGTCCGATCTAGTCTGTTGTCCAGGTGCACTCCGAGGAAGCTGTCGGGTTCTTTGACGTCCATGTCCTCCCGAAGGAACATGCTGTTCCATCCACACCGACAACTCAACTCACTCTACTCAAATTCTGAAATTATGCCAGGAAGAATGATGCAAAATATTGCGTCTGTGATTAACAGGGCTTAAAAAAAATAAAAAAGAAATATAAAAATCTAAATCAAACCCAAGGGATGGGATTAACCCAGCCGAAATAGAAAATCCAATTTAAGGATTTCCTTTATGGTTAAGATCTTGGGGGACCGAGTGTCCACATCTTTTCTTAAATAAAAATTTGTTGTGTTTGTGTGCTCCAATTACAACATCCCTCCCGGCACTAGTATATAGATAGACCTCTACATGTCTGTCTCTGTGTAATACATGTCATCTTTATTTTATTTATTTATTTATTTATTTTTGGTTAAAGTAATCTCAACAGACTTTGTGGCCTTGGAGGAAGCTCTCCTTTAGTCAGCATTGTGTTTGATTACGCGGTGAATAAGGAAGTCAGGCTGCTGGTGCTTCTGCGAGCGACTCGAATAGTGTCGCTAATACAGGTGGGCCTCTCAGATCCCTCTGTAATTAAACAAGTAACCATCTGCTCTTAACTCTCACTCATTTCCTCCTCCATCTGCAGCACTTTCATCGCTCTTTAATGTGCTATCTACTCTTTTATATACAACTTCATCTTACTTCAGTCATTTGTATTACGGAAGAAACCGTGCCAAGTGGGAAACTTTTTAAAAGAATGGTTAGGGACTATTTTTTGTCAAACGTTTAGAAAGAATAGTTCTTTTGAAGACTTTTTCAAGACTCATTAATATTAGGAAGGCTTTCTTTGATGAGTCACATACTCATTTTAGTGGATAATTGATACTCGAACCAGTTCTAGAAAGGGAGGAGTCTTGATATGCAGTTTAAGTGTTGGGGAATGGAGTAGGAGGTGGATGCAAGTGCAGATACGGTTTCAGCGGTGCAATCCTAAAGGAACAGGGATACAAGAACAGGATGTGAGCTTGACAAATGCAGGTCAAAAAGTGCTAGCAGAGCTTAAATACCCATGCTCATTAAGACATACAAGGTGTAGGTGCTGATGGATAACATAGACCTGACATGAATGCAAGCATAGAATCCTGGCATGCAGTATACTTTCTGGGTAATTATGTGTGTATGTATTACTGAGCCATTTTCTAGGCAAATGAAATGGGAAAATTCCAATTTCGCAAATGATTTATCTGCACATTAGAAAGGCAGAAGGAAAGACTCTTCTGTTTCTTCTTCTTCTTCTTTGGAGGGGGGGGGTAGAGTAAAATCTCAATTTCTAAATTAAAAAAAACGGTTATGTCAGTCTGATCTCGCTGACAACGGAAAGCCCGAAATCAACTATTCAAGTTGGCCATTTATGCCAAGGACGGAATTTTGTCAGCACAGCATGGTGCAATAGATTACAGAATGTGATGCTTATGAGCAAAATAAATAAATAAATAAACACCCCGCAGAGAATATTGCATAAACAGACATGATGCAGATGTTCAACAGACTAATTCAACCGAATCCAGTCATTTGTTTCATAATGCAGTCTTGTCGATCTCTCGCTTCTGAATGGTCAGAACGTGATGACTCATTGTCGTAACGACAGCTCAGAGAGTCGTTCATTTGCAAAGTCAAGGATTTGCTTGTTAGTTGGCTAAAAGTACTTACAAACGCAGTAGACACGGTCCTGTCTAGACGACTGAATGAAGACGACCCCGAAGCCGGCCAATGAAGTGAGGAAGGTGTCGTGTATCTGTAAAACATGGTGGAATTCCGGTGAGCTCGGTTACTGGTGGGTACGTATCACTCGACTTAAGTCATAATGTGACTCTCTACAAAAAGTGACTGACTGATCCAAACACTCTGAAAATTATGTACCTTAAACTTTTTTTGTACAGTCATGTTAATGATGACATAGTAGAAGCTTTTTTGGTTTCGGAAATAACCCTCATTGATGAGGGGGCAGTGGTGGCTTGGAGGTTAAGGCTTTGGGGTACTGATCAGAAGGTCGGGGGTTCATGCTCCAGCACTGCCAAGCTACCACTGTTTGGCCCTTGAGCAAGGCCCTTAACCCTCTCTGCTCCAGGAGGCGCTGTATCATGACTGACCCTGCGCTCTGACCCCAACCTCCTGACATGTTGGGTTATGCGAAGAAAAGAATTTCGCTGTGCATATGTATACGTGACCAATAAAGACTCATTATCATGAGCATTATCATCATTTCACCCAATTGAAGATTCATTTCCCTTCAGAAATATTATGTGGAAGTTTCTCCATGGCAGGAAATACTTTGTTCAATATGGCATCAACAGAAATGCATCGAAATGTGCGTCTTATAATGTATTGCGGCTTTTTTTTTAAAAAAGTGGCATGGCTTTAAAACTGTGCGGGTCTCATTTTCATATTAAAACGCTTGACGATGTTCAAAGCAGCGCTCCTAAACGACCTGCTCCATTCCTCTGCACAAATCCGGCTCTTTTCACACGCCGCTCTTTGTTCTTTAATGTCACAATTCAGGTTGAAGTGTATTTTTATGTTTACTCAGCTTTCACAAAGGGTCTGGCTGACTTCTTCATGATAATAGGTAATTAAGTGCGAACGTGGACGTGTGCGAGCTCAGCTGGATGTGCGCGTGAGTGCCTCGCGGAGAAGACTTTGACTTGGAGAGACTAACACAGCTGCAGATTGGACCATAATTAACTCATCTTTCACTCACCGCCTAAATTAATCATAGCACCGTAGTGGTTTTTGCCTCATTAAGCGTTATCTGCTGAGAAGTACTAATCGTGTCGAGCAGGCCAGTAAGAAGATGTTGAGCAGTAAGGGAGCAGAGGTTTCTTATCCATGCTGGATTACATTTTGTCCGTTCAATATTGGCTTTCAATATCATATATCATATATAAGGAAATATAACTTACCATGTCCTGCAGTTTGGAGACAATAATCAACGAAGTGGATCATTTTCCAACAACAGCGTTTGATTCCTATTATTCGACATTAATTTAGGAACAACTGCCATTCGTCATGTTTTCAGGGAACCAGTATGTGGGAACTCCTCTATCTTGAAGACATTCCCATGGTGGGACGTCTCACCGTTACACTGGTGCCGACGCTGGAGACTCCTTCTATAAATAAAATATTAGACAAAATATTAGAACATTAATAATGAATTCACTTGGTGTACGTCCATTTCAGTCTATGAGGACTTTCTGATGATAATCCATGATGTAGATATACTAGGGGTTTTATTAGCCTGAATTTACAAAGAATCATGTGTGTGTCTGAGCGTGTAACATCCACACAAAAAAAAAAAAAAAAAAACGAGTACAAGCTAGAAAATTGCACACCTTGCCCATTTTGCATGTTTGCCTCAATGAATATGCAATTCAGGGTTGTTTCTACCTAAATGTGCAAAATACAGGGTAGTGTGTATGTGAACTGATTAATTTAACACCTGCAGTGTGATTTACTGCTGCCTGGAAGGCAGCATGAGAACAGCGATTCTCTGCAGAAATTAATACGACCGGGGGGCAGGTTTTGCAACAGATCTTTTGGAGGATTGGGGTTCAGTGTCTTGCCCAAGGACACTTCGTCTTGTGGAGTCATGTGGGCCGGGAATCGAACCACCAACCCTACTATTAGTGGACAACCCGCTCTACCACCTGATCCACAGCCGTCCCACATGCTAGGATATAATGCGTAGAGAACTGCACCAATAACAGTATTTATTTTTTTTTCCATTTCTTGATGGAAGGCGACTCGCTTTGGCCAATTCACGGCCATCTTAACATTCTTACCAACATATTGGGATGGAATATCCATCAACTACGATGTAATCACGTATGTGGGTACTTTTAAAGGGCTAATTGTTTGTACTGAAGTCTTTACAAGTGTGTAAAATAGTCAAATGCGACAAGACGGTGTGTCTTTCACACGTGCGAAGGCGTGTTGCCATGCATAATCGCGTCGTGCTCACAGAGACCGAGTGAAAGAGTTCAGTGTGTGCTAACACTGCAAAGAAATCCCAACCCAGCTGTAACGTTATTTAGCAGAAAGCCGTTGGTTTCTTTGAGAGTTGTGAGTGATTCATCAAAGAGGGTGAAGAGGGGTGTTTTTGTTTGAAAGTCGTCTTCGCCAGACGTTTATGAAACATTCAGCTTTCCGCCAGACTAAACGTTTTTAATATGTACAAAGAACAAGATGCCAGGCGTAACGTGTCTGGCATTTGCATACCGTTGTATTTCTTTGGGGTTTTTTTTCTCCAGTGACCATTGGTGGTTCTACTGCTCAATTCTAAAAATAAATAAATAAATCATAATAATCCACCCTAAAACATTTGTTAACAACAAATAATTTATTGTGAATGCAAAAAATGAAACCTTATACTGATGTCTTAGCATTACTAGCTCTTTTACAACACACTCCTTCTGAATTATGACTTTGGAGACGATTGAAGTCCCAATGTCTGGCCTAATGATCTAATAATGGCTGTCTGTTGGATTGCTCGATCGTTGGGATATAATGCTTCAAATATGCAAATTGACATTCTATTTGCACGATAGTTTGTCCGTCCGACACGAGTCCCATCGATCTACTCTTTTGCACTTTCTCCACCTGAAAGACATCAGCAGACTTTGAGCCATTCGTTCCCTTTTACACTCGGAATCGATCTTTACACATGTAGCCAATGTCATTTCCACACTTCTGTCTGATCTTCACACTTCGACCTGAATGATGTGAGGCTCTATGGAAGTACAAAAAAATAAAAGGTCTACTTTTCATCCTCCCCCTTCCCTTCATATTGCACATTGGATATGGATGAACGCTCGCTCTCTGAGGCCTTAACTTTAAAGGAAGTGTCTCAATTTACACAAAGCTGTCACTGGGAGTTGGAGAACATCAGCAGAATATTCCAAGCAGAGGATTTGGTTTAGAAGTCGGCTATATTTTTCTTGATTTATCTTCATGTATGCTATGTTAGCAGGATACCTGGGTGCCTTAGAGATTTTTACCTTACATTAGGGTGTAAGCATTTTAATGAAATTCACATTGCATCACATAGCTCTAACACACACAACACACACGTGTGTGTGTGTGTGTGTGTGTGTGTATATATATATATATATATAATATAATATAATATTAATCCTAGGAGGTACTACATGGTTGCTTCATTCCTGATTGGTTGTTTCTATACTGTGTTTTGCCAGGTTTAACACCGGTGTTTTATGGTCTCTGCTAGACTTACTTTCTGCCTTCCTGGTGTAGAAGTATGGTTTTACTCTGATATTCTATATGTTTAGGCATTTCTTGATCTGTCTTGACCTTGATTCTTGGCAAGTCTTATTCAAGGTAACAATGCCAGCAATTGTTCAATTAAGATTTTCCATAAGGAAAAGGGCAATGCTACTCTATCTGGGAAAATGAGATTGTCAGTCAGGGTCAAAACCAATTCAATGGCTCTCCAACACTGGCCTTAATACCCTCCAATCCTCCTTTCATTTATCCTTTATTCGGTCTGTCTTCGACCACGACGATCTGCGCAGGTCTATACCCAACAATACCCTCCTCAAAGTCAGTAAAACCAATGCAAGTGCAAAACCCCCAAATTGAACTGTTCCAAACCCTGCAAACTCCCCCCCAAAAAAAAGATTTTGCTGTGGCTTTCTTTTCAAAATTTGCGATGCAACTTGTTGAGCTTTTTCTGCTTTTTGGGGAGAAACTGCTTTCGCAAAATCTGGGGCGACTGGACTATATAGTATAGATCTGTTTACTGAAGCAGTATTAAAACCATATTGTTTGATCAAGGTCCTGAAATGGTGGTATTATTGTTAAAACTAAAGAATACACATGAATTACTTGTTAATTCACAATATGTTAAACATAGTCACAGCCCAGTATATGACCGTAAGTGAGTGCATTTAATGTTTGTTTTTTTCCCACGATGAACAAAGGTAATAAAATAAACATCCAGTTTCGCAACTAATCTGGGCAAGACGGGCAAGTCTCAATTGTCTCGGAACAAAATGGTGTCTCGGAAGTATGATATATCTTTAGGAAGCAGGGCTTCACATAGAGATTTCTGCTTTGTTTGAGATTTTCTGACATTTCAAGCTCTCACCCTGTTTGACTTTCTTTCCACACGCCATAAGAATCCTCCAATAACCCAGACCATAGGACCCCCATCACGCCCTTTTTGTCTGTCTCTCTTGAAGTCTGACCTCAATCTGTCACATCTGACTTTAGGAGCTTCGACTAAACTTTCAGCTAATTTTGACAGAAAAGATCATAGTGGTTTATAAGAGAATGGTGTGTGTGTGTGTGTGTGTGGGGGGGGGGGGGGGGGATCAGGCCTGATTGTAAAGGTCACAGCAGGACCTTTTATTCCACTACTTTCCGTAGTGATTACGGCTTTGTACGTTGTATGTAAGGTGCGGATAGACTAGATAATCATCAAGCCGACCAGAATATGTTTTGTCTGTCCATCGTAAAACAGTGTTTTACACTTCTAAATAAGACCCCCTGGTGGGTGGTAGTCCAAGCCATCATTACCAAAAGGCTCTGAAATGTGCCTGTCATCATTCTTTACATCAATAACAAATATAATGGACAGAAGATGATCGATATACCCTCCTCCCACCTCTCAAAAGGGGCTGATGGGTGAACTGACCGATCCAGGATGTATTCCCACCTTGCATCCAGTGGTTCTGGGATTGGCTCCTGATCCGCCACGTTCCTACAGGGATAAAACACTTACTGAGGATAAATGAATGAGTTTTTTGACAGAAAGAAATGGTCGACCTTGGGAAACGATATTCTCTGTAGCCTAACAGTAAAGACATTGACGAGGCATGATTAATGAGGCTTGAGTCAAAAAGAAAGTTATCTAGATAAAGATTTGCACAACAGTTAATGTCCAAGACTTGTACTTAAGAACTGCTACTGTAATCATAAAGACTGTCCTGTGTTCACCCCCATGACCTCAGTATGGTCTGTGTTTACCGTTATACACCTACTGTAATGAACTCTTAATCCCACGTTTTCACATGATAGTTCCTCTCGGGGTTTCTTCTCGACTTTCTTCACGTCACCTCTGGTTTTGCTCCTCTAAATCTGCATTCAGATTTCCGTAACGCTGCATACCCACACCGCCTTATGAACGGTAATCTTAACTAGGGCGAAGTATGTTCTCTGAGATGTGCCTGAAGTGGTGTATCGAGCAGCACATTTATGCGCTGACACGGAAAAACGGAGCTCCGAGTGCACAAGGCTGCTCGACTGCGAAGACAGACAGTTCAAAAGTGGTTCAAAATGTTGTCGAAGCAGAAGTTTGCGCTTCCTTAAAAATAGATATGAGTTCATCGCGGTGCAGTGCAGTGCAGTGGCGCAGTTTCCCAGTTGATGTAAGATCTGGTTGCTACTGTTGAAATACTATTTTAGACACTGCATACCAAATGTTTCACATTTCATGCATCACGTTGTGCCATAGATGGTGCTCATAGCAAAGGCCTGATCACGTCGGGACTTCTAAATATAAATGCTACAAAACCCTGCGAATATTTGGCTTGATTAGCAGCATGATGTAAATTCCGTCTTAACGCCGGTTGTTAGAGATCTGAATTATTATTGGTATAAACATTAAAAATAAAATATCTGAAGGCATGAAGTTATAGGAAAATAATCATTGACAGGATGATGTGATGTGATGTGATAGCTACAGTATTTGCCCAACATATATTATATGCCCATCATACAAGTCCCAGTGAATGAGCTGTTGCCATGAGCGTAACCACGCATTATTTCATGTCCCCCCCAGTGTTGAGGAAATACCAATATGTCCCCCCAATATACAGTAGAAAATATTTTCTATATGTCTCCCTTTAATAAACACTGCCAACGGATCTGTCTTTTCTCCATCTATTCTATTTATTTCTGTCTATTCCTTTTTTTAATATATTTCCGTTTGTTAATTGGTTGTACACTTGGTTGCGCTCAGACTCAACACAAGTTTGTTGATATATTTTATCAGCTCAGTCTGTGAGAAATGGAGACAGCAGCCAAGTGGGCGGCTGTGGCTCAGTCGGTAGAGTGGGTTGTCCACTAATCCACTAATCGTAGTGTTGGTGGTTCGAATCCCGGGTGATCCCATGCCAAAGTGTCCTTGGGCAAGACACTGAACCCTAAGTTGCCTCCGATGGCAAGTTAGCGCCTTGCATGGCAGCTCTGCTACCATTGGTGTGTGAGTGTGTGTGTGAATGGGTGAATGAGACACAGTGTAAAGCGCTTTGGATAAAAAAGCGCTATATAAGTGCGCCATTTACCATTTAGAAAAGTGCAGCAGAACATACGAGCTTTTATTCAGACAGGAAGTAAATAGATACCTGAATAGTAGGTGACCTTAGTTTAGTATAGAAGGCATCATACCATGGATTGGTTTGTTCTTAAGAACGTCAATTACCTGTTGATATTTGCACACACACAAAGTAGGTTAGGCGAACGTCAGATCCGGTTTTTGACCATTAACGTTACATTCACTTGAATATCCCTCCGCTGAGTTCACTGTGACCCCTCACTTTCCCCTGAGGAAAGTTGCGCAGCATTTCGTTCCTTTACCTATAGCCAGCCACTAGTACTCAGTGTTTCTGCTATAGGAAATGTATGAACACCTTCTAAGCAATCAGAATTCAAAATGGTTGCGTAATAGTTTGTATCTCATCTCAAAACGATGCAAGTGCCAAAGAATTGTTGGTGCGTTTTCCACATTGATGCCAATTAAGTGCATCTTCGCACCACAACCTTCTCTTAAACATTTCTTTTCACAAAAATAAAATGAACATTTTTTTTAGTTTTATTGATGAATTGAGAAACTGTGATGTATTTTGACAAAGTTAGGTCATCATGCCATGGGGACGTCAAACTGTAGCGGTTCACCGTGCAGTGAGATGGAAGAAACGCCGTCATGCTTGACTTCCTTCACGACTAAGAATATGCACAGACTCTCTTGCCTTGCTGGGAGAATTTATTGAGGCCTTTTTGATGTTTTATGGGCGAATACAGAGTTCCTAAATCTGTATTCCTTTAATCATTTATGTTGAATAGGAATGCATATTTACAGCTGCGACTTCACAGCTAGCTGGATAGCTAAATAAAGCTGAAACATCACTTTGCAAGCTTGTTTGAGCTTTATGTTGCATCCTCTGCAGCGAATTATGGGTTTTGCTCCTTCGCAGATGAAGCGCCGCGTACAGCTCGTCTTCTCGCAGGATAAATAAACCGTGCACTCTGACATCTCGGATTCTATTCTCAGAAAACGTATACATTTTCCATCATGGCGTTTTCATGGAGCTTGTTGTTGTCGGCACCTAACCATAGAGTCCACGATTCAAATATTTACAAGATCATTGTAAAGAGACCGGGACAAGAGCGAGCGAGCGAGATGGAGAGCAAGCTTTCCATCGCTAAATAAACATATAGACAACGCAGATGGCCCACCATGTGGAATTCAATCTTCATTTATATGACTTCTGTAAACAATGTGGCATTATTTCCTGGACTGGCTGAGATACAGCTTGACTAATGAAATTTATGGCCAGTGTTGTGTTTATGAAAGGGTGCTTTAAAAAAATACGATGGTTGCTTTTAAGCTAATAGTTGAATTATTCATTTTAACAAAGCCAGCATTGCTGCGTTTCTCCGTTCCAGCTGTATCCTCATTAAACTCGATCCCGACAGCTGACCATGTGTAAAGTGATTATGTCTAAAGCGGCAACAAAACCGTTCGGACTCGTCTCGTTTTTTGGTGCCTTCATCAAAAGCATCCGTATATATTTTTTTTTAACTAATCAAATTTCAGCAAACTTCACTGTCAACCCGTCTAGACGCATCGATTGTTTGCCCACGTAGTGTATTTCAGTGCCACCTTTGCTCACACGTTTCGTCTGCATCGCGGTGACTCATCCATTTGGGATGTGCTTATGAAATGATAGAAGCGGAGAACACTGGGTATTGTTAGATAGCCTCATTCATTATAAATCGAATGTGGTGGTGTCTGAGAGTCCGTCTGCTACCATTCATGTACCTAGTGTTTTTTCCAGGCATGACCACTGGATAGTCTTTATGATTACAGCAGCAGTTTCCAGGCAAGAGTAATTCATGGAAGCCGAGCTGGGTATTGGGCGGTGAATTATGTTTGGGAAGTGCAAATCTTTAGTGACCATCCACAGTAGGAGAAGATGAGTGTAGAATGCTCCAAGGAGGAATAGAGAATGAGGATGAATCAGGCAGATCTGTAGGGTGAGAGGAACCACAGCAGTTATCCAGACTAGACGGTGGTTTATAGACAGTGGTTTAATATTCTACATGCAAGAACACATGGTGAGCGTCCATTGACTATATATATATATATATATATATATATATATATATATATATATATATATATCTCGAAATCTGCCCATAGACCACATGAGCCTCATGCATGCTTGAGATATGAGATCACCTCATACCTACTCCCCCCATATACACGTGCTCAGTACATGTTCTCAGGCTTCAGTAGAACAATGGTTTATGTCAGGGGTGTCCAATCTTATCCAGAAAGGGCCGGTGTGGGTGCAGGTTTTCATTCCAACCAAGCAGAAGCCACACCTGAGTCTATTGAAAGCCGTGATCAACTGATTAAACAGTTTGATTCAGGTGTGGCTCCTGCTTGGTTAGAATGAAAACCTGCACCCACACCGGCCCTTTCCGGATAAGATTGGACACCCCTGGTTTATGTTGAATATGAACATAAGGACTAGGAAGGAAAAGGTCATAATTTACCTTGGATCTCTGTATTAGCCTGGTATCGATATCTAGAATCCTTTCCTTGGCTGTTGTTGATGATTGTGGAATGTTGGCTTAGAAAACCACACGTGCTTGTATACAAGTTGTTGTTTCATTTTCTAACCTAGCATCTGATCAGTGTGGGTTGGGGTGGTGAGACAAACGGTTCGACTGTGAGGGTGAAGAAGACAGATGGGCCGGAGACGGTCCTAGAGACAGGGTGGAGAGATGATGATGATGATGATGATGACGATGGTAAACTATGAGCTGATAAGACAGTGAAACAGAGGGAAACAGATGTGCCAGAGAGAGAGATACAAGTGAGAAAGACAGACTCATAGTGCTCCATTTGAATTTTTCATGCTCCCGTTACATAATGCCAGTATGTTGCCAATTTGGTTCGGGGTAAGCCAACCACTATTTAACACATGCTTTTTAAGTGATGTGAGCCAGCTAGTTGTTTTTTATTTATTTTATTTTCTTTTACTCTTAATCTGACAATGAACCACTGCTTCACACATTTTCATCAGTAGCCTCGAAAAGAAGTCGTGCATGTTTTACGGAACCTCACCGGATCGTTTTGAGAGAGCCAAGTGAGCCGATCATGACACTATGGGGTTGCCAAGTCTGAGGTTTTCCTACATATTGCTTTAGAATTACTGTCATGTCATTACATGTTTTGGTTCTGGGTTCCATTGGGTTAAATGTTTTAGCCTTTTTTCAACATTAGCTCTGTCTTCAACTATATCAATGAACTTTATTGTACTTTGGAGAACTTGTCTAGCGGTAATATCGGTCACAGATTGTGGAAAAAAGAAATCTATTTAAGAAAACTGTCTTCATAGGGTTCCTCTGGTCTCTCCAGGTTCCTTTACGCCAGTAGGTGGAATTGCGACTTGAATTGGGCAGGTCTGGCTCAACCATAAAGGCTATAAGTTACTGATCAGGAAATCAGGGGGCCCTTGAGCATGACCTTGAACCCACTCTGCTCTAGAGGTGCTGTATCGGAGACAATGCACTCTGTCCCCAGCTTCCTAAGAAGCTGTGATATGAGGGAAAAAAAATCATATAATTTCAATAATAAATGTTTATTTTGTATCAGCCTGAGATCAGTATCTTTGCCTCCTTAAGTTTGTTTGTTTTTCACCCCCCAGTAAAATGCATATAAAGTAAGATCTAGTAACTTGGGATAAAAATATGTTTGCTGTAAGCTGTGTTTCTCCCACTGACATTCTGATAATGATGAAACCTCTACGTGAATCATGCTTAAACCACACCTCCTGATAATGAATCCGGACAAACCACACCCACTCTTGCTGGGGAATCGTAATTGAATGGATCGTTGTTGTGACAGTTTGAGCAAGAGAGATGCGGCCGAGACCGACACGGCAAAAGAGAGACAGACAGAAAGAGACAAGTAGACAGAGACAGCTGTCAAAGTGATGGTGAGAAACAGGTGGAGAATAACAGTGAAAAGACAATAAGGGGGAGATAATGAGTTAGTGAGAGAGTGAGATCTCCCATGACGATGTGTGAAAGGAAGGTGTGTCTTTGTGTGTATGAGGTTTTTCCTCTTTGCCTCACAGTGCACATATGAACTAAACTCTACTGAAAGCGATGATGTAATCCATCTGCTGCAGGTTAAATGCTCATTGGCTTGTTTTTTTTATGAACTATTTCATTTTAACCATATTTGCTTCTCATACTGTGGTTGATGTATTGTACATGTGAATGAGAGATTGTGTGTGTGTGTGTGTGTGTGTGTGTGTATAAATATGTATGTATGCAAATATGTATGTATGTGTATGTATATGTATATATATGTATATATATATATATATATATATATATATATATGTGTGTGTGTGTGTGTGTGTGTGT
>JAFFST010050525.1:95597-114440 GCA_022414735.1 Noturus placidus | reverse complement strand
TATATAGATGTATGTGTGTGTGTGTGTATATATATATATATATATATATATATGAACAAATACACGATCAAATAAACTGCATAGATAAACATACAACTTAATAATTATTTATTCAGGTTAAGAAATGAATAATAATTAATAATGACATCATAGTGACACCTATAGGATGTACAAGGATAAAACAAAACACATTCAAATGCCAAATAAATAAGCAACAAAAATAAATGAATAAAATCGACTAGCAGATACATTATTAAATACAATAAAACTTTTTAATGTACAATAAAATTATGATTCAACATAACTTTGTCAGAATACTTCCACTAAACACAAGGATAAAATACATTAAACTGATAGATAATAAAATAAATGAAAGAAATATATATGCACATGTAAATATAAAAAAAAAAAAAACAAACAATGCGAATAATATGTACATAACATAAAGTGACCCACTGCGCAGTGTACATTTCCAAGCATGCTCGCTTTCTTTGCTCTCGGTTCCCAAAAGAGACTTTTAATTGCTTCATTAACCTTTCAGCTGGAATCAGTCAAAGGGAATTTCACTGTGTCTTTACACGCCGGGAAATGCTGGAGAAAAAATAAATAAGCTCGTTTTTAGTGTGAGAAATCTGTTTGTTTGTTTATTTATTTCATGTCTCGGAATTTAGTTTCCCAAGGAAATTACCTGCAAGTTCTATGTGCTTTATATGCACTTTATACAGTCAGTATTTAGTATACAGTATATGAACATGTGTACAGTATTTGAGTAGGATGTATACAGTATTTCATTACATTATATACTGTATGTCAGTATGTTATATACAGTATGTCAGTATATTATGTACTGTATGTCAGTATGTTATATACAGTGTCAGTATATACTGTTTCAGTATATTATATACTGTGTCAGTATATACTGTTTCAGTATATTATGTACTGTATGTCAGTGTTATATACAGTGTCAGTATATACTGTTTCAGTATATTATGTACTGTATGTCAGTGTTATATACAGTGTCAGTATATACTGGTTCAGTATATTATGTACTGTATGTCAGTATGTTATATACAGTGTCAGTATATTATATACTGTATGTCAGTGTTATATACAGTATGTCAGTATATTATGTACTGTATGTCAGTATGTTATATACAGCGTCAGTATATACTGTTTCAGTATATTATATACTGTGTCAGTATGTTATATACAGTGTCAGTATATACTGTTTCAGTATATTATATACTGTGTCAGTATGTTATATACAGTGTCAGTATATACTGTTTCAGTATATTATATACTGTGTCAGTATGTTATATACAGTGTCAGTATATACTGTTTCAGTATATTATGTACTGTATGTCAGTATGTTATATACAGTGTCAGTATATACTGTTTCAGTATATTATATACTGTATGTCAGTGTTATATACAGTATGTCAGTATATTATGTACTGTATGTCAGTATGTTATATACAGCGTCAGTATATACTGTTTCAGTATATTATATACTGTGTCAGTATGTTATATACAGTGTCAGTATATACTGTTTCAGTATATTATGTACTGAATGTCAGTATGTTATATACAGTATGTCAGTATATACTGTTTCAGTATATTATGTACTGTATGTCAGTATGTTATATACAGTATATGAGCATGTTTACAGTATTTGAGTAGGGTGTATACAGTATTTCAGTACATATACTGTATGTCAGAATGTTATATACAGTATGTCAGTATAGTATGTACTGTATGTCAGTATGTTATATACAGTATGTCAGTATAGTATGTACTGTATGTCAGAATGTTATATACAGTATGTCAGTATAGTATGTACTGTATGTCAGAATGTTATATACAGTATGTCAGTATGTTATATACAGTATATGAGCATGTTTACAGTATTTGAGTAGGATGTATACAGTATTTCAGTACATATACTGTATGTCAGTATGTTATATACAGTATGTCAGTATATACTGTTTCAGTATATTATATACTGTATGTCAGTATGTTATATACAGTGTCAGTATATACTGTTTCAGTATATTATGTACTGTATGTCAGTATGTTATATACAGTATGCCAGTATATTATATACTGTATATCAGTATGTTATATACTGTATGTCAGTATGTTATATATATATATATATATATATAATATAGTATGTCAGTTATATGTTATATACAATATCTTCCCCTCTTTTTAACTGTCCTGTATGGGGAAATCTGTACCCACTGTATTGTACAAATTCAGGACTAGACTATATTGTTTGGTGAACATTGCACAACATTTAATGTATAAGTAAATATAAGTTTGAGGTCGAAGGTCTAACCGGACTCCGTTTCATCTCATCACGCCATTGTTGATTATTTTCCGTGCTTTACTCCTGCCATAATGCAGACTGACTGCTTGTGCTGATTGTGGATTTGTCAGGCAAGGGCACAAAGAGAGAGCTCCCTACGGAGGGCACGTCAGTCCGGTATGTGCACAATGGATGAGTGAAGAGAAAACTGCACATCAGATTTTATCCGGGACACAAGAACATCCCATGAGAGCGAGAGCGAGAGAACGCATGAGAGAAAACACAAGGGAGATTTTTAGACAGAGGGAGAAAATAAGAGTGGCAGAAAAATAAAGGATGACAGCAAGAAAAGAAGAAAGGCACTGAACATGAGGAGGAGACTGAGACTGAGAGAAATGTGGAGGAATGATGATGGGGAAGAGAGGGTTGAGTGAGATCAGAGGAAGGGAACGAGAGAGAAAAGAGAGAATGGTAGTGTGAGCGCAAGGTGGAGAAAGAAGGGAACAGGATTGGGAGTGGAAAATGGAAAGCAAAAACAAAAGGGAAAGGAATAAACGAGACACCACAAAATAAGAAGAGGAGAGAGGAGGAAAGGAGAGATGCTAGGGGAGAAAGACTAAGGAATGAAAAGAGAGGGAGAGAGGGGGAAATTGAGAGAATTGCTAACACCAAGAAAGATAGATGGGGAGAAAAAGAAAGGTGGTGCAAGAGGGAAATTGAAATGCTGACCAAAAGCAAAAGAGGATGGAGGAAGAGGTGTTGAGGGGAATAGATAGATAGATAGAGAGAGAGAGAGAGAGAGAGAGAGAGAGAGAGGGCAATACGGGGGAATAGGAGAAGCAGACAAGCAATGGAGAAAAACAGGTAGAGGAGAAGATGAGTGCATGAAAAAGAATTGGCGATTATGGGGCAATAATAGAGGCAGAGAAAGAAAGGATGAGAGATGGAAGATAGAAGGGAGAGAGAGAAAGAGAGAAGGACTATTAGAGGCCAAGACAAAAAAGAGAATGAAGGAAGAGAGAGGTGAAAGTGTGAGAACACAGAGTGACGGTTTTCACCAGCACCAGCCAATCAGCAACCAGATCCAGCATAAACGGGAAGTGAGGTTTATTATAGCTGCTCTAATATACCTTAAACATAGAACTATCTTGTTTTCCTGGACATCCGGCATGCACTAAATGTAAATATAAACGGATAAAAACGTCAGATAGAAAATTTGATTCGTCAGCAACTAAATTGTTGTGATAACAGAGGAATAAAAGACTTTAGGATTTGTTGTTATACATAAATAATCCATTGCAGCACATTTGACAGCTTGAGGGCGGCTGTGGCTCAGTCGGTAGAGCGGGTTGTCCACTAATCCAATAATCGTGGGTGGTTCGAATCCCGGCCCGGGTGATCCCATGCCGAAGTGTCCTTGGGCAAGACACTGAACCCTAAGTTGCCCCCAATGGCAAGCTAGCACCTTGCATGCAGCTCTGCTACCATTGGTGTGTGAGTGTGTCTCATTTGTAAGTCGCTTTGGATAAAAGTGTCTGCTAAAATGAATAAATGTAAATGAGTAGATCGAACATCTCGAACGAGGCGATCAGCTTGAGTCCTACTGGCTGCAAGAACTTGAAAAAGAACCAAGGAGGGAAATCAGAACGTTTAAAGTAGTTTCATCGGAAAAAAAAGGTCACATTACCGATGACAGAAAATGGCGTAGTGTTTGTGTGGAAAAAGTGCGCTGTGTGACGTCTAGCACGTCTTACTCAGGACGTGCTCGGCTCTCTGTGCTCGGGTGCTGCTAATTTAGAAAGCGGGAGAAATGTCAGTCGTTGGGGTTTTTTTTAGGTTCAATGACTGAGCTGAAAGTTTAAAGAAAATGTAATTATGGGACCTGATTTCATCTCGACATTATCAAATCTGAAACAGAACGTTATGAAATGGATTAGCAGGCAGCCGATAAATTTGACTGCCAGATCCTCTGTGTTGTGTGTGTGTGTGTGTGTGTGTGTGTGGAAATCGTTTCATTTCACGCAGAACCTTTTACGCTACAAGTTATGAATACTAAAATTAAAACGCCTACACAGTGTTTTAGTACCCATCAAGAGGAGCGCTACGGCATTTTCCGACGAGCTAATAAAATTTTTTATTTGTTTAGAAACATTATCGTTTAGAGAGAGAGAGAGAGAGTGAGAGAGAGAGAGAGAGAGAGAGAGAATTGTGATGACGTCATGTGACGCGCCTTGGCCTGCATCATTTTTGAAAATCGCGAGCTCCTCTGAATATTTGCGGAATCGTGGAGAGACTGAAAAATGTCGACGGACAACGTTAGCTCTTAATACAACGAGAAAACAATGACAACTTTTGCGTACAGCGGTGCAAAGAAACCCGCTCTCCACTGCAACCATACTCTGTCCCAAGTACCTAATGTAGCTAACTAAGGCTAGGTCATTTAAAATAAACTCGCGAATATGATAAAGAATAGTACACGAATGCATAAATACATCAAATGCAATAAAATCTCATCTGACGGCCCAGATTAAATAGGTTACACGTAGCATCCCTAGTCTTTACGATTACCGCAACAGTTCTTAGAACGTTTTCCTAGGGAATGATACACAGACTTTTAGGGGATCTATGTGGAACCGTATCTATGGTAGCGGAACGTGAGTCAGAAGTCAGCATCTGGCGCATACTTAATTTCTGACAAGTTTCGACAGATCACGAGAGAGGCTACAGTTGCAAACTCCGCCCCTTAGCTAGGCATTTCATAGCGTTAGTTATGTCATGCACTAGAAATCCACGCCTACACATTGTTGGACCTAACGCTTACGTTTTAGAGGAAGCACAAACTTTTATGTCGAAACATCAAATAAAGCGTTTCATGTCGCTCGGCCATCCTGTCTGATGTTCCTCAGCCTGTTTTCCTTTGAGGAAAAGATGAGCTAAATCATTTCAATTTGAAACATCGGAGTCCGTCTCCTTCCTCCTGCCGTCCTTGGCATGAACCTAGCTTTCAAGTCATCTTAGGTTCCACTTAATCACAACGTGCTGTATCTTATTTCCTTTCCCAAAATCAAAAGTGAAGTGCTCGCCATCATCGTGAAACCTATTTTAGTACAATTGAAGAAGCGAGGTTGGCTTTTTACCGCTCTCTCTCTCTCTCTCTCTCTCGCCCCCTCTCTCGCTATCTCTAATTTCACATGCCGTTATCATTATAGCATGATTCATGGTCGAGGCAACCGAGAGCAGACAATTGGACATGTCCCAAAAAGTTATATCTTCCTCTTAAGGTTAATTAGAAAACTTTCTAGTCTTGACTACATGTAAGAGAATGTCAGAGCATCACTTTGGACATGGAAGGTAAATTACCAAACAAAAAGGGAAAGAAAAAACATGAGTCACTGTAATAATCATCTTTTTTATTTGTAGAGCATGTACAGTTTTCAGTCCCTCCAGGATTCTGCTATTTTCTGATTCCCTCAGCAAGATCAAGGGAATGCGACAATATTCGCAGGAGCTTGCGATTTTTCAAAATTAGCGCGGATTTTGGCGCCGAGACGCGTCATGTGACGTCATCGCGACGTGCGTTCAGCCAAACCTTCTTCAATTCACATGCGTCGGACATGAGTAGAGCGAAAAGGTCTCATTTCCAAACAAACATCGCTGAGAAAGACCGTGCGAAACAATTCCATACCTATTCCAACCGTACCATACCAGGCCCTTCTATACCACCATACCATACCAGGCCCTTCTATACCACCATACCATACCAGGCCTTTCTATAGCACCGTACCATACCAGGCCTTTCTATAGCACAATACCGTACCAGGCCCTTCTATAGCACAATACCGTACCAGGCCCTTCTATAGCACAATACCATACCAGGCCCTTCTATAGCACCATACCATACCAGGCCCTTCTATAGCACCGTACCATACCAGGCCTTTCTATAGCACAATACCGTACCAGGCCCTTCTATAGCACAATACCGTACCAGGCCCTTCTATAGCACAATACCATACCAGGCCCTTCTATAGCACCATACCATACCAGGCCCTTCTATAGCACCGTACCATACCAGGCCTTTCTATAGCACAATACCGTACCAGGCCCTTCTATAGCACAATACCGTACCAGGCCCTTCTATAGCACCGTACCATACCAGGCCCTTCCATAGCACCGTACTGTACCAGGCCCTTCCATAGCACCGTACTGTACCAGGCCCTTCCATGGCACCGTACTGTACCAGGCCCTTCCATGGCACTGTACCGTACCAGGCTCTTCCATAGCACCGTACCGTACCAGGCCCGTCTATAGCACCGTACCGTACCAGGCCCTTCCATAGCACCATACCGTACCAGGCCCGTCTATAGCACCGTACCGTACCAGGCCCTTCTATAGCACCGTACCGTACCAGGCCTGTCTATAGCACCGTACCGTACCAGGCCCTTCTATAGCACCGTACCGTACCAGGCCCTTCCATAGCACCGTACCGTACCAGGCCCTTCCATAGCACCGTACCGTACCAGGCCCTTATATAGCACCGTACCATACCAGGCACGTCTTTAAACGATAATGCATTAGAACGAGTGCATTTAACATCAACCTGTGACCTGCCTTGTAGCTGGAATTACAGAAAGTTAAGTAACACCTTTCGACCAATCAGAATCAAGAATTCAATAGGGTTGAGGTACACACAGTCAGTGAAGCAAGTTTTTTTTTTTTTTTTTTTGCCATTTTATTTTATTTTTAATATAACGTATTAGGAAAGGTTTTGACCACATAAAAAGGTTCTAAGCTTCTTCAATGTTTCTCACTTTGAGCCCTTTGTGATTCATTGTTGTTGGGTTCTGCAGAGAACCTTTAAGAGGTCAACGGCTCAGGCTGTTTGGAATCGTGTACCGGACTTAACGTTTATTGTGGTGTTTAATCTCTGCAAGCATTTTTTAAAATCTGCTCTACTGTATATTGTGTTCTGCCACGCCTTGTTTGTTTGCAAGTGTACTGACTCTGCATGTAATAAAGCTAGCAGGAAATTTCAGCAGCTTTTCCTCCTCTTCCATGTAATCAGAGCACGCCTTATCTTCTTTCCATTCCCTAAATTGAAAATGAAGTGCTCCCTGTCCTTATGAAACCTATTTTGAGCTAGAGTGAAAATGAGAAGGAGGGGGGGGGGCACCTCTCTCTCTCTCCCTCTCGCTCTCTCTCTCTCTCTCTCTCTCGCTCTCACTCTCTCTTTCCCAAATTTCTTTATGCATCATCAGATGCCTGGGTTAAAGTGGACACTTGTATGTGTCCCAAAAGCAATATCTTCCTCTTCAGATTAATTGGGGATCTCAGAGTATCATGCATGAGTAAGAGGTGCCAGAACATTGTTAAGAGACAAACTAGAGAAGGGAAGTGATAAGCCACAAATCAATTTTAAAGAGAAAAGTTTAATTACCCGAGTTATCAGAAAGAAAGAACGAAAGAAAGAAAGAAAAATGTGGATTGTTGGATAATTATGCATCAAGGGTTTCTACATAGACCCTTTAAGAATTCCCCAATGTGGGCTGGAATAGAAGGTAATGTTGGTACAGACAGACAGAGCACTTTTTGAAAGGAAGGGTTTCAAAGTCTTCTTCACTGTATGATAAAAAGTTTCTTTCTTCGCATCCTTTCATTGGGTCATACTATAGAGTCATAACAGGGTTCTTAGTTCCGAGGAATCCTTCCGGATAGGGACACAGTGTTGTCTTGTCTACGGAGTCATTAAGAGGTCACCAGTTTGGTCTGGAAGAGAAGGTAAATAAAGCGTTTACAAAGAAAGAAAGAAATTGGTGCACTCTTATAAAACAAGGATTCTTCATGCGTACTTTAATGGTCCGTTGGATCATTTAGGGTACTGAGGTTCCTAAAAGGCTTCTACTGGGAATCCTTTTTAATGGGGAAACACCTATTGTAGAGTTCTACGTAGAACTTTCATCGAACAGTGATCCTTTGATTAGTGTTCGGAAGGATTGATTTTAATGGGTCATTGGGTAAGGAAGGGTTGTATTTTTATGTATTTATTTATTTATTTATTGCTTCCTAGAAGGGTTGTACCATTTAGGAAAGAATCCTCTCTGATATGAAACCGCACTGTTCTATGGTTCTACGTAGAACCTACATCGAAGAGGTCACGCATTTAAAATGGATTAGAAGGTAATATTTGCAACGACAGAAAGGATTCTGTTTTCTTTTGGATATTTACTGTAGCCGTTCTTATCTCCTTCTACTCTGTTGTAGGGTTCTTTTCGAACGATACGCTTCTCTTCATCAGTGCTGCAACCCAAGGTGATATTCCGATCGACAGAGGTAGAGAAAGAAAGAAAGAAAAGCCGACCTTTCTCAGACTCGCTCGTAGATCAAGCCGGCTTTCCAGTCATGTCGTCGTGAAGGTTAGCGGCTATGCGAGTGTGTTTTTATGAACATTTTTATTGGGTTAGCCTGACAGAACTCCCATCTCTTAGAGAGACCCTATTACACTCTTAGTGAATATATAAAACGGTTCCTACTCGAAATCATTTCTGATTAGTTAAGCGTACCGTTGCGGTGTTCCACACAGAACCTTTAAGATGCGAACCTTTATGTTTTCTAGAAGCTTTGGAAGGTTTTGTTATTGTACCGATAAGATCAGACCAGCGAGCACTGCATCGGGTTCTTCCTGCTGAGGAGAACAGAACTCCTGAGACTTAGATCAGGCACAACAGATCAATCAGTCCAACACACTCACACTCGCTGTGAAGATCACAGATCTATTTCCTGATAAAGTGTGTGTTGCTTTAGAGCAGTGTGTTGAACGTCTTGATGTGGGACAACACAATGATCGAGGCCTGAGATAACATTAGCATGTTTTTTTTTTTTTTTATTTCCTGTGTGTAAACGTGTGTGTGATTGTACCCTCAGATGGGTTGGCACCCTATCCAGGGTGTCCCCTGCCTCGTGCCCCGAGTTCCCTGGGATTGGTCGACTACTAAAAATCGGTTCTCATTGAGCTATTTGAGAAATGGAGGTTGTGCTTGAAATGGACATGTCACAGTTTTTGTAGACTCTTCCACAGCACAACAAGTTCTCTTGGGTACAAACTCATTGTATATGTTGTGGCCGTACTCGTTGTCACATGTCTCGGCCGCTCATCACATCTGCAATGCAGCAGCATCGGCGGTAGAAGCCATTGTCACTCCACACCCACTGCACGCTCCGGCCGTTACGATTACAAGCCCGAACTCCTCCCTCATTCAAATATTAATATGTTTCTGCAGTCTGTATCTCTTTCAGCACATCCCAGACACACACACACGTGGGCGTGCTCTGTACGAGGTGACATTTTGATTGTAATTCCACGGAACTCCACGGAACAGGTTTCCCAGAGGTATAGGAAGAAAGAGAAATGTCTTGTATGTTGAGAGGGACTTCAGCACCAGCAGGCAAGACAGCAATGCCCTTTAGATCTGACACAAAAGAAAGAGATCATTTACAAGGCGGGGTTTTGGGTAGCAAATGTTACCATGCTTATTAATATGACGTGGCGGAATTCTCTGTCTGCAAAGCATGTTTTCTTATCAGTACTGCCAATTGGAAACCGGCTACTTGTCTCGACTTCCATTTCAGGGCAGGATGTCAGGCATCCAAAAGGTTAAAAGCAGAGATACGAAAAGGCGAAAGGACTGCGCAGTGTTAACGCCTGGAAGGCACAGAAGGGGGAAACTATTTCAATATTTTAAGAGGATTGGCACAGGAAGAAGAAAAACCTGGACAGGGTTTAATTTAGCATCCTGTGTATCCAGAAACACTGCATGTTAATACACGTTAAATATTCATACTCGGCTAATTATCACAGTGTTGTGTGATTTGGAAGGCTGACGGGTGTTGTGCCATCTCAATTTGGGAAAGCGGAAACTATCATTCAGATAAACAAGAGGGTAATCCATAATTTTCCAATAAACAGTAAACAGCTGCAAAGTAAAGAAGAAGAAGAAGAAAGACAATTAACAAACAAAGACTCCGAACTTAAAGGCGTATACACAATGGGCGTGCAAAGTAATGGGCACATGTAGGAAAACATGGCGACAATGAAATGGTCTGAACTAAGAGCATGACTAAGGATCTACACCAATGCCCTCGGTATTGAAGCCGAATACGGATTGGTATGGCGAGTTCCTGACACGTGGACCATGCTAACTGGACCAGTTCTCCTCGTTTTATGAAGTCCTACAGTGGATCGGCATCCTCTCAGTGGTGTGTTCTTCCTTTCCACCACGTGATCTTTGGACAGGCTCCAGATCCATCACCGCCCTGACCAGGATAATGTAGAGGAATAAATGACAAATGTCTATGAAAAACGTTACTGTCGGAATAGCATGCAAGCTAAACTTCAGCATCGGCTAGAAAATCTGGTAAATTTTGTCAATACCAGAAAGCCAAGATTGCAGAAAAAATCCAGCTTGATCTGAAGAGCTGCCAAAACAATGTTCAAGCTAGTCAGTCTGGTAGACCATGTGGCTGGTAATTAATAAATGGTCATGAATTGTCTCATTTGTAAACTGTATCTTACTCCTATAACCTCATTGGGGGCCAGAAAATTAGACAAAAGCCCACAGCTCATGGAGCATCTAAGGCTGGGACTACTATTGGGATGAAAGTACACTCCATTGATTACTTATCATTATGAGGCTGATGTTTAAATGCGTTTGTCAACTGAAGTGACAGGGCTGTCCATCCGGGGTCTTTTGTTTTTTTCATAGAAATAGCATCTGATTATTTAGCCAAAAACTTCAGACTTGGCCAAAATATAGTACATATTCAGAGCACCTCTTTCACGCTCAGACAAACTGCATCTTGGAAATAACACATGCTTTGTATGCTGGTTGTGATTGGTGAAGGAAGTACTGCTGAGTGCCTCATGTACCATTTTGGAGAATTTTATTTATTTTTTTAAATCCATAAAAATTGAAGGACAATTTTGAACCGCTACACCATCTCCTCAGAGGCTTGGAACAGAACGTTCATCTGAATACTGTGATCCTAGAGTGTCCTGCTTGCATGCGTCCTTATTGACCACCTTTATGTCTCTGCATGATGGCCATTGACTACGATAGAAAGTAGTGCTGAGGGAGTGTGCTCTGCTCAGAGCCTAAACCCACACTCTGGAACACACACAGGGCTCCATCTATGTTGGTTCTCCTGGGGCCAGTCACTCAACAGTCGACCCAATATCAGTTGGGACTGATCTTGATATCTTGATGGTGTGGATTTGGTGGTGTGTGCAGTCGAGGCGAGACAGGAGGAGCTGCCATCCTTATTAAATCACTCATTTTTATTATATCACTAGGGGAAAATATCACTGCACCTCCCCCCACCACTGCCTCCCTGCACTCTCGCCTCTGTCATCCTCTCACTTCCATCACCCGGGTATGAGTGGCTCCCTGAGGAGAGAGCATAGTAATTCTGCAAGATTGGGTTGGCTTTACCTTCTGCCCTTTTGGTTGTTGTGTTGAGTGTGTATGCCTTTTTTTGTATCTCTCTTGTTTGTTTCAGAGCTGAGCAAGTCACAGCCTGCAATCGATGGGATTGGTTCCGTGGTACACAGGCTCAAAATCCCAGCAGTTACACTGAAAAGTCGAATGCTCGGTTAAGTCTGAAATGATGAAACATGGTCTCACGATTTCAAATCTGAGTTGGAGTGACGGTTATGTCCTTCCACAGTGGCTCTACAAAGACAGTCTCTAACGTGGATGAACAGCTAACATTAGATGGGCGTGGTAATAGTTTGAAGTGTCATAACGGAAAATCCCTAAATGATGGCAAATATTTTTCAGGGTAAAAATAGCTGATGCATTATCAACAAGTAGCTCAAATCTGCCAGATTTGCTGGCAATAATTTGCATATTTACTCAATTATAATGATCATTTACATGTCACATTGTGTTACACAGAGAACGAAGATATTCTGTTGACACTTAGCATAGAAAATAATACACTATAAGTAGCAAGAGGCTATATATTTACAGAGTACTATAATTTATACCAAGAACACACACAAAAAAGAGGTGGTAGTGAGTGCTCTGGAAATAGACATGAAGGAAACAGTCGTGGAAAGAGTTTTATTGCTAAATATCGCCAAGAGTTTAACATAAAAATATAAAACAAAGACGTTTATGGCTGATCAGTGGTGATCAATGGAACATCCATCCATCTATCCATCCTCTACCGCTTACTCCTTTATCAGGGTCAAGGGGAACCTGGAGCCTATCCCAGGAGGCATCGGGCACAGGGCGAAGTTACACACTGGACAGGGTGCCAGTCCATCGCAGGGCACAATCACATACACACTCAGACACCCATTCATACACTACGGACACTTTAGACACGCCAATCAGTCTACCATGTATGTCTTTGGACTGGGGGAGGAAACCGGAGTACCCGGAGGAAACCCCCGACGCACGGGGAGAACATGCACACTCCGCACACACATGGCCCTGGCGGGACTAGAACCCCGGACCCTGGAGGTGTGAGGCGAATGTGCTAACCACTAAGCCCAATGGTGAACAATGATTGGTGGGAACATTAGTCATTGTTAGAAACAATCACTGAGAATGATGTTGGTCATTGGGAACAATGTTGAGAGGTCATTCTGAACAATTGGGATTGGTGATTGGGGACATTGGTCACTAGATTGTCAATTGTTCTAAATATATATATATATATATATATATATATATATATATATATATATATATATATATATATATATGTCTAAGTGGTCTTGCTACAAAGCTGCTAAGTTGTCAACACTGACCAGGATTTCTAGCCTTGCCTAGTAACGGGTTGTTGCTTTTAATTTTCCTGTCAAGAAAGCTATGCAGTCTTAGCTACTGGGATTCAAAGGAGTTTTCTTTTCTTGTCACCAACAACCCTCAGGGCCAGTAATCTGATGAAAAGGTTACTGATGATGAGTGGTCAGTGAAGCTAAAATATGACATCAGTATTTCCTTTTCAGGCAGTAAATTGCCAAGGACCTTTTAAAAAAGAGTGCGCGAGAGAGAGAAAGTAAGAGATTATTGGTAAATTAAATGCTTTTAGGACATGGAATGACACATTTTCCCTAATGTTCCCTAAAACAGAGTGCATTTAAAATGCCAACCTACATTTTCCCCAGACATTAAAGACAAATTCTAGACTAGACATCACAGTTCCAAAATCTTTGTAGCTTGTTTTATGGTTTGTTTGACGGTGTGAATCAGAGCCTCGCAGGGCCTCAGTTATGGCCTTCATTGGGGGAAATGTTTGGCTCTTCCCTGAAACGATTGGATTTTTTCAGATATGAATCTGACAGGAAAGGATTTTCACAATATACCAAAATTATCACAAAAGTCTGTCAGTAGACTGCCACAGAAATCTGGCTATTTGTCTGAATTTTAATTACAAGAAATGAGGAATTTGCATAGTTTTTGAAATCACATTGTTGGTGACATGGATTAATGGCCATGTTGTTCTAGACTAAACACGATATTTCATTAAAAAGTTATTAATACAGAGGGGAAACAATATACAGGCGGCTATTTGTTTCGTCAGGCTGACATTTATTGGACTGAGACAAAACAAAGTTAACTAGGCCATGCCAACCTTTTGTGTGAAACTTATTAATTTTTACATGAACTTTGGAGAACCACAACAGCTGTGAGCACATGCAATGACAAAATGGCAAAGCAGTGTCGTTCTCCAAGGAATAGAGATGTAAGTTTAAAAAGGGGTCCATCCCGAGGGAGTGAAATAATAGCAGCCCGTATCGGTATCTGTCTGGATCAGAGTTTTCAAACTTTCCTGCACAGAAAAGTTGTGGCTGCGTGGTTTTATGCAACCAAAATGGAACCAGACATGATAAAGTGAAGCTGATCAATCAAGGGGAAATAGGTGTGGTCCTTGCATGATCTCTGTGCCTCAGCTCCAAAGTCCAGGTAGACGGACTTTAAGTAAGCTAATAAGAACACTGGCATGTGTCTGTTATCCCACTACTTTAGTCTGTGCATACCTAGCATGACGTTTAAGCTACGCCCTAAGTTCTCAGAGAACTGCTCCTGAAGTACTTAAATAGAATTATTCGACTTTCCCAAGAATATTCAAGTGCCATAAATTCCGTCCACGAGCGTGTCCTCGTCCTTCCACCTTCTCCATTCTCTCCTCGTGTCATCTTTACTGCCGCTCCGGTGCTGATTGATACCCGCTGACCTTGTCTACCGGCTATGCCGCAAGGAACCTGGAGGAATGTTGATTTCTGAAGGACAGCACTGGAAGAGAGCTCAAGGGAATCCCATCCTTCCACCTCTCCACCACTTCTTCTTTTCCTCCTCCTATAGCAATCAAGAAAGATGGAAGGACTGTCACAAAAGGCAAGATCCATGACACAGCTCAGGGCTAGCGATGTCTTAACTGCCTTTTCAGAGGACGAAGATCAATCGCGTCGTGTAATATGGGCGTTGTGTTGCGTTTATAAAGGAGAGCTTGGTGAGAATTTACTGGCCTCAAACGTGACCTTAATATACATTCGTTACGTTCTGGTGCTCGGTATGTCGCAACAAGCGGTTTGTACAATGTAAGCAATGTGATTAGGATTATGTATGTGTAGATCTTATTTTCACAATGACTCGTGTACCCCGCCTTGTGCCCGATGCCTCCTGGGATAGGCTCCAGGTTCCCCGTGACCCTGAAAAGGAGTAAGCGGTTGAAGATGGATGGATGGATGGATGGACTACCAGTCTTAACAATCTTTTCTTTCCCTCTCTCTTTCTGCCGAGCTACACGAGTTTATGGAGATGTTGGAGATCCTGGTCTTTTCTGCTCTCCAGACCTGCATGATCAGTCTCGGATGTCCTACTCCTGGATGGAGCTCTCATCTACTCCAAATCCAGACTGCTGGGACAAAGGCTTTTCAAAGCCAAACAGATTACATTTATACCAATAATTGTCTCTTTAAGAATGTCTGTTGTTACCCAGATGAGGATGGGTTCCCTTCTGAGACTGGTTCCTCTCAAGGTTTCTTCCTCTTAAAACATCTTAGGGAGTTTTTCCTTGCCATTGTCGCCACTCAGTGTCTTGCTCAGTTTGGGATAATTTATCACTTTTGCTGTGTGTATACTGTGTTTATATTTCTGTAAAGCTGCTTTGAGACAATGTCTATTGTAAAAAGCACTATACAAATAAAATTTAATTGAATTGAATTACCTTCGCTTCAGGTTCTGATACTGTCCTGACATTCCTCAGTGGAAGTACATCATGTTTCATAATTTATATCTACGCTCTTGTCTGGTCAAGATTGGTTGGATTGCTCATGTTCTTCCCTTCAAATCTGTCTAATATACGGACCCTGAGAATATAGCTGTCCTTTCGCTAGCTTCAGAAGGGGACAGCATTTATCTTTGGAATACAAACGCTGTGGAACCTCATCTTACCCAGTGCCCACCCAGGTAGCGTCTTCCAATAATGGAAAGGCAGGGAAGTCACCTCCTACATGTGCCTCAGCATGCTATCCTTACCCATAATCCTGTGTAGAGAGAATGGCACAATAGAGAAAAAGCATATGTTCCTAGAACAGCATGTCTCCACTTATTGTATTCCTCACATACATGTTTGTTTAAAATATTTCTACAGTATACAGTGATGTCCCGGGGTTTGTAGTGTTGCTAGTTGATATGTTTGAGCGCACACGGAATATCATTAGTCATGTTTTATGGTCAGCATGCTGACAGGCCTAGCACTGTGTGTCGATAGGAAAGTAAAAAATAGCGGCGTTGTGATATTATGCAGGCTCTCGCGAACGCAGGAGCGCGTCCTATTCATCATGATGGAGTCTTATTCCCAAACAGTGGTCTGCTTCCTGTATTAATCTCATTAGGCCAGAGAGAGCGATTGTCTCTCTGTTCCATCCATCTTCTCACACAGTCACGGATCAGCAGCAAAGCAAACACCCGGCTGTGTTAACGTTATACACACTGTATTACAGCGTTGCTTCTATCCAGGCTAATAGCGGCTACGTTGCTGACTGATGGAGGAGAATTCAGTTTGAGTTCTCGCGTTCTCCCGTATCCATGTGGGATACTATCTGGGTTCTCCTCCCAAAAGCATGCCGGTAGGTGGATTGGCTGTGATAAATTACCCCTACGTGTGAATGTGTGTGGTGCACTGTGATGGACTGGCATCCCATCCAGCATGTATCCCCCACCTCACTCCAGTATTCCCGGGATAGACTCCGGATTCAGAGATTTCCTAATGGAAGCGTTTTGCTGCATTGGATATGAACGTGAATGTTCCATCATTTCCCAAATATTTCAGATTTTCATCTCTTAGTACGTACCTTCAGTTCTGATTGATACCTAATGGGTAAATATTCTTCTCTCCTACAACCAGTTCAGAAGAATACAATTCTTCCCTCAGTGAAGAATAATGGGATCTACTTATTCATTAAATTGTACTGAATTTCTCAAATAAGATAAGATTCGATTAAACTGAGAAATGTAATCAACCCCCATGATGCAACATTGTGAAAGCGGGACAAACACTTGCAGTGGAGCGCAGTATAATGGAATTTGAATGGGCGCACCAATTGCTTTCCAGATACACCCGATGCAAATATTTGTACCCCTAGGATTTTTTGTTTGTTTGTTTTTTTACAGTGGTGAAACGAAAATGCAATTTGAACAAGCTTGAAATGAAATGTATTATGTAGCAATATAACAAAGAGACATAAACAATATAGTTTTTTTTTTTTTTCTTTAAAAAATGTCATGGCCATTCTGTTGCATTAATAACATCACTAACAATGTTCTGACAAAAAAAAATTTAAATCAACCATTACATTATCTTTTAACTCTTAATTTAAGACATTAGTGTTTTTTTTTTTGTTTTTTTTTGCAGAGAATTAGCAAAAAGTGGTTAGCTAGCATGACATAGCAATAGTTTTCTTAAGTTTATTTATTTATTTTGCATTAATAATGACGTTTTCTTCTTCTTCGCATGACCTTCTGGGAATTTCAATGATTCAATTTCCTGTTGAACATGTGACTTGTGGAATTTTCCAAGTATTTCAGAGGGGTGAATGTGTTCAGGGTTTAGCGAATGAACTAAAATTGAGACTTTTGTCATCTGTAACTGAAGAGTCATGGTTTAAATAGATTCACACACACATACACACACACACACATATATATATATGTGTGTGTGTGTGTGTGTGTGTGTGTGTGTGTGTGTGAGTGTGTGCTTCTGAAGCATGTTAAAGATTATATTTCAATGTAAACTGTCTTTTCAATGTAAACTATAACTTGGAAGGTATAGGTTTTATGAATGTTTATGAAGTTATTTATCTGAAATATGGTACCCGAGAACTTTGTCTTCGTTGTCTTTTGCCTACAGCATCTCTGTCTGTTTTACTTGTATGACTAGCTCATAACCACCTGGGTTTTTGTTTGTTCTTGTGTTTGTCTTACAGCGGCCCCGACCATCCCGCCCTTGAAATCAGAGCACTTCAAGCCATGTCAGGAGAAAGACTTGGCCTATTGCCTCAACGATGGCGAGTGTTTTGTCATCGAGACCTTAAGTGGCCCTCACAAGCACTGCAGGTAGGAAATCAGAGAAATAAAGTGAAGTTCTGGCTCGGTGGCTTTAAACTGATGGGAGTACTGTATTCGATTTGCCAAAAGAATGATCCTTCTGGAGCACTCATTCAGTCGGTTCCGTTCTCTCTCTCCCATTCTCTGTCTCTTTCTTTTTTTATTTCCCCCACCATATTACTTTCTTCATCTCTCAGGGACTTGCTACTTGCTTCAAGCGCTTAGTCATGCTAACAGTGACGGTTCCGTCATAGCCCGAGAACTGTCTGAGGTCCCTTCTCTGCTAATTAAAAGAGGCACTTTGCAGAAGTTCATTAGTGACAGGTTGCCTTGGTACTTCCCCACCACAACCCACCGTGTCTTTAAAAACCACGGGCGCACATCAAAGGTAGATATATTCACTGACCGTTCAGTTAACCCGTTTGACAATAACATTGGCAATGGTTGAAATAACAACTTTTCGCTCTATGAAGGTCAAAATCCTTTGGTTTCGCTTGAGCGGATGTCTTGTTCGTTACCCCAGGAACATAGAGATGAATAAGTAAATTGTCACACTCGATGACTCTTTGAGGAGCAAAGGGGAACAAGTGTCCTTGTTTGAACAGTAGTAATTGGCAGAGTTGTTCTAGATGTTCTGTTTATTTGACTGTTTCTGGGAGGCAGTTCATCCTCTTCAGACTCTTGCTGCTAATTAAATCCCTGAACAAAGTTCCTATTAAAGTGCAGCCTGAGGAGATCTCGAAGCAAGGTGAAAGTCTAAAAGCATAGTCCATGCACAGCTAGCACCTCAGCATAGCTACATAGGCTAATATGAGCAAGTAAGCAAGTTTTCCCCATAAGAACAGCTAGATCCCAGTGTTGTGGACAGCGATGGATACGGCAGTGACATATTTATACATTTGGCGTGTATAACAAATG